>VDFB02368886.1:0-19786 GCA_007258455.2 Sequoia sempervirens | reverse complement strand
TTTCTTCCTTGGTCTTCAGATTCATCAGTCTTATGTAGGTATTTCTATTTTCTAGTAGAAGTATGCTCATGATCTACTTGATAGATTTTGGATTTCTGATTGTAAGTGAACCCTCACTCCTTTTTAGTCAAGTGTTGTGTTGTCTTCTAGTTGTAGTACTCCTCCAGTAGATGCTACCTTGTATCGATAATTGGTTGGAAACCTTTTGTACTTGACACACAATCATCTTGATATTTCCTTTGTAGTTGGTCTTGTATCCTATTTCTCTCATGATCCTCACAAGTCACTCGAAGGCATCCAAACACATCTTTTGGTACATTCAGGGCACTACATAATTTGGCATTCATTACACATCAGGTGCTACTCATATTGTGAACTTCACTGACTCAGATTGGGCTGGTGATGTTAATGATCAGAAGTCCACTTCTGGCTTTGTGTTTTGTATTGGTTATGGTTTGATTTCATTATCTTGCAAGAAGAAAAATTCTATTCCATTATCATCAAATGAGGCTAAGTACTAAGGCACTGGTTTGGCTAGTCAGGAGGTTTTGTAGCTTTGATAGTTGATGGCTGAGTTTAGCTTTCTTGTTGATCATCCAACTACTCCTTGGTGTGATAATTAGAGTGAAAGACATATTTTTCACAACCTAGTGGAGCATCAACACACAGCATATTGAGATCCACATGCACTTCATTCGGCAACTCATTCAAGAGGGTGTTCTGAGTTTGGAGTATTTTCCTATGGAGTAGTAGGTTGTAGACATTTTCACTAAACCTTTGGCATCTCCTCACAATATTTTGTTGCGATCAATGCTTGGAGTGAAGGTAGTTATCCTTGGGGGGTCTTGATGAGTCCTCCTTCGTTCTTTCTCTCTTTTGGAGAGAGGTTTTTTCCCATAGGTTTTTTCTCCTTTTCTTCGGTTGTGAGAGATTTCTATTTGCAATGTAAATTGGTACCTAGCATGGTTGTGTAGTTGGGACCCACATTGCATTTTTTGCATCTCATTTTTCATTTTTAGTTTCCCTAAGTTTCACTTAAGGGGAGTGTTAGCATGAATATTTTATCTCTTAAGTTTAATTAGGTTAATTATACATTTACGAGTAGTTCGGTAGTTTTTTCCTGTGATGGGAAGTTTCTTACCTATCTTCATATTTCATGCCTTTTTAAGGACTTGTACATTATGTATTTTCATCGAGCATCTTAAAAAATTCTTTTATCTTTGGTGAAATAGTTTCTTCTATTACTTATCTCTCGTGAAAGTTTCTTTCAGTGTGTAGTTGCTCATGGGTGCTCCAACAGTTTTCAAGCATTTGAAATTAAGCATTTCAATTATGTTTTAAAGACCTTCAATTTAATTGTTGTAATAAGTTATTATTGACATACAATAGTTCTAGATCCTAAAATTAGATCAAGTGGTATGAAAGCTTTGTTGTGACTAGTGTTTGCAAAGGTGAATGATAACGAGAGCCAAGAGAAAAAAAGTTCAAGGAACACTTACAAACTACAATCTTGAGATCACTAAATGAAGAACTTTGTCGAGAATGGAAGGATCAGAAGCTATAAAAATTATTGAGATTGATGAGAAGATTTATCAAAGATATTTTCTTGAAATTAAGGCTATGGTGGAAGAACTCTACCAGGAAAGGCAAGAACGGAAGACACGCAAAAAAGGAGATTCATTGAAGTAAGAAAAGCTTGAAGATTAGAAGGACAAAGGGAAAAGACTAGGAGATGGTGATGAGCCTCCAGAAACTCATTCTTCTCCTTCTTCTCCTACTAATTCTATTTCTTCTACTAATACTTTCAAGGGTGTTTATAAGCCTAAAATTAAATTGGATGTAAAATTTGAACTACCTAGGTATTTTGGGGAATTAAATGATGAGAAACTAGATGACTGGGTTCAACAAGTAGAACTATACTGTAGAGTTCAAGGTCTCTTAAATGATGCTTCTAGGATCCCATTAGAAACAACTCTCACCTGGCGAGAGAGTAGAACTCAGGTATAAATTTCACAACATGGTAGAATCAATTTAACTTGGGAAAAAATTGTTAATTCTCTTAAGAAGCAATTTTATCCCCTAGGCCATATGCAACAGTTAATGATGAACTGGAAAACTTTTAGGAAAGGGAAAGGTCAAACTGTCTAATAGTACACCCATGAATTCAGGAAAAGGGCTATTACATTGAATGTCCCATTGTACACCTAGGACACTTCTCTTAAGTACATAGGTGTTCTTCACTCGTATCTAAGACATTCTATTTTTGCGTTGAATCCTAGTAATCTGGATGAAGCATGTGTACAAGCCACAGTCTTAGAGTCAAGAGGTAAGAGTAATTTCATTGATAATTCCGACAAGAAGCCATCTAAGCTTAAAGGTAAATATGAAGATAAAGGAAAGGGGAAGAATAAAACTACCATTAAGGAGGATGATAAGCTCACATGCTCTCATTGTGACATAAAAGGTCATGATGAAGATCATTGCTGGTAGTTGCATCTAGAATTGAAGCTAAAATGGGCTTGTAAATAGAAAGGTAAGAAGGAGGCCGAAAATATTGATATGGATCTTGGTTCAAAGTTTGAAGATGAAACTAAGATAATAGAAATGGGATTAAAAGGTAAGGCTTCTATTTTTTTTGTTGCTTCTACTTCTCAAGTCTATGATGTCCCTAAAGATAAGAAAGGAAATGGGCTATTTCACATAAAGGTTGTTGCTAAGTACACTAAAATTGATACACTCATAAATAGTGGATCTCAAATTAGCCTAATATTAGAAGATGTTCTAAGGGATTTTGGATTGAAAACTACATTGCATTAGAGACCTTATCCACTAGGTTGGGTTTGCGAAAATAATAAGTCGCAAGTAACAAGGCAATGCACTTTAAGATTCACAATCACAAGTAAGTATGTTGATGACATGCAGTTTGATGTGGTTCCACTAGATGTATGTGGGATAGTGTTGGGAAGCATGTATTTGTATGATCAAAAAGCTATTTTCTATAGGGAATTTAATCATTATAATTTGTTTAAAGATGGCATTAGGTATATTGTACATTCTCACAGGATCAAGATTGGTAGATCTTTTGCAAGCACAGGGTAGTTGAAAAGGGTGATTAATGCAAGTAAATATTTTTCTATTATTTATGTTAAGTCAGGTGGTTTTGGACATGAACTTGAGGTAATCAAGGCTAATCATGATAAGTTTTTGCAAGAAACACCAACTGTACGACATGAGGAAACAATAAATCAAAGCATTGATAGTCCAAGTCCTCAACTTATGGTAGGGAATTTAGACGTTCCCTTGGGTAAAAAAAATTTCATTGTGAAAGATAAACATAATGTTGATTCATTCACTTTTGTATCTGCATTGTTTTTTAGCTTTATATTAGTTAGTGTTTATTGGAAATGGTTGTAATAGTTGACGTAGATGTTTATGGAACTGATAAAATGATGTATATATTCAACAATATTATTGCAATCCTAATTGTAGTGATGAGGTAGGTGTACAAATGGGAAGATGATATAATACAAGTGGGGAGGCCATGCCCTCACTTAAATTATGAATAAATGTAACTGTTGGAGGTCCAAAAGCTCTCTAGTGGGGAAAAATGATCTAGATGCATACTTGTTGTGAAAAATTGAAATGTTCCATATGCTTCATAATTCATCTCCATGTTGAAGATATTGGAAATTTGAACCCAACAAAACTTGAATGGAGTCAAAAGGAGCTCATATGCTCAAGTTATGCTCAGTCAAAGATGGGTCAAATAGGGTAATTGGGGCCAATTAGAAAGGCAAAAAAATTGATCATTTTGAAATTCATTGAAATTGGAATCAATGCAAAGAGCTCAATGAGATGATCCCAATGTTGCTCATTTCGCCAAAAATAGAGCTTGTACATCGAAAATATAGCCGGTCAAAGTTGCAGGTTGACCAGGTTAACTTGATTGTATAATGATGACATCAACATGCTGACGTGGCAAGGTCAGATGACATGGAACAACTAGAGCATTACATGTGGCATCCAATTTTCAATCTGTATAGTGACAAGGTGGTGATGGGGCATTGACATGGTCCAGTGATAGGTTGACACATGGCAATTTTTAGCCAATCTCAGATTGACACATGGCACCCTTCTCTCTCCTCTATGGGTCTGGGTTTGTTGACCAGTTTACTAAAAATTTATAGGTTGGGGTTGAACCCACAACCTCACCCTTGCAATTTGTTGGTGGTACCAACATGCGACACATGTGTTTCAAAATGTGACATGGTGGCAGTTTTCTTTTGTTAATGGAAAGCTAAAATTTGGTTTTAAAAATGGGAGTTGGTGGTCGACCACCCGACCTTCCCGGCTCCAATATATAGCTCAACCACCACACCATAAAAGGTGGTGAGACTAATTTGGGAGTGGTTGTTTTTTAAAGAATATCTTAAAACTAAATCCACGTCAAATTTGAAAAACAACCCTCTATATTTAAAACAATCAATCTTCTTGAAACTGAATAATATTTGTAATCTAGCCAAACAATATGAAATTAAGGGGCTCAAATAAAATATTGAAGGATATTATAAATATTATTTAAAAGTTATTAAGGAAGATATTAGTGATTTTTATTTTTAAATAGGGGGATTATTGAAGATCTTTACTTGTAAAGGGAGATAGGAAAGATTTTTATAAATCCCATGGTTATGGCCCATATTGGGTAAATTTTGTGTATAAAAATGGGATATTTAGCTTTGTAAGGGTAATGGAAATTAGGAGAGAAGTTGATGAAACCAGAGGAAGTGAACTCTCTTGTGCAGGTGAAACTAGGTGAACGTTGCAAGAATGCTTGTGCTTGAAGGAGAGAATTTTTCTTCATTTTCCTCATTGATCGAGGAGACTTTGTAAAGACTTTTTGGAGCATAATTGAAGGATCAATCACTCCATTGGAGAGAGGCCTATAGATGTATCCAATTGGAAAACTCTATTATAAATTTGTTGTCTTGTCTTCTCTTTCTAGTTCTCAATTTCTATTGTTTTCATTAATCATTTAGATGTCTTTTTAAGCATTTGAAATTAAGCATTTCAATTATATTTTAAAGACCTTCAATGTAATCATTGTAATAAGTTATTATTCATGTACAATAGTCCTAGATCCTAACATCATATTAGTTATGATGCAAGGCGTCGAGACATTCATGTCTCTTACATGTTGACCCAAAAGCTTTTCCTTTTTCTTTTATTTATCTTGTGTTTTCATTTTTGGGGATGACGCAAGGCATTGAGACATTCATGTCTCTTCCATGTTGACCCAAAATCTTCTCCTTTTTCTTTTATTTGTCTCATGTTTTCCTTTTGTGGATGACACAAGGCATCGAGACTTTCATGTCTCTTCCATGTTGACCCAAAAACTTTTCCTTTATATTTTATTTGTCTTGTATTTTCCTTTTGGGGATGATGCAAGGCATCTAGATATTCATGTCCTTTCCATGTTGACCCAAAATATTTTACTTTATCTTTTATTCGTCTTTTGTTTTCCTTTTGGGGATGATGTAAGGTGTTGAAGAATTTATGTCTCTTCCATGTTGACTTGAATTTTTTTCTTTTTTTTCACTCTCTTTGTGTCATTCTTCTAGAGTTCTATGAGTATTTGGGGAATGATGATAGTTCTAAGCTCTCTAAAAACATTGTAACAAGAACATACTAACCTCGAATCCATGGATCCCTCATGTGTTTGGAGTTTCATTTTTGGGGAAACCCCTCTCTCTTCCTTTTCATGACGTAGCTTTATTTGGAAACATATGCGCTGGCATAGGGATTCCCAAATAAGCTCTCATTATTGTTAGCATTTATCATTTGCTACTTTAAAATAATTTCTCACAACATCGTGTTTAGAAATTTCTTTAAAGTGGGGGCATACTTTTGCATTATTATTTTTCATTTCATGTTTCATTGTGTAGTCTTCTTACTTCATGTGAAGCATCTTTCACTTTGTGGTAACATCGGGTATGATGTTCCTCAAGAGCCTGATGATCTATCTTACCATATTATATTCCTCTTAGTCACTTGATGTGACACATTGCATCCCTTAAGTTGTGAATCTTCTATTGGTCCTCTCTTGGAGATATTAGGCATGATGCTCCCTAAGTTAAGACCTTACATTAACTAAGCAAGATTCCTTTGAACGTTCCTTACAATATTTTTTCATTTATAATTTCAGTTATATGGCCACCTTGCATAACACACTTTGCTTGCCTGTGGATCCATCTTGTTTCTTCATGAGTATCAAGCATTCAAAGCTTTTCTTGTCTCATGGAGCTCAAAGTTCATTGTTGTGTGGCACCTTAAATCAAATTTATTAGGAGGTATAGCTTTGGTCTAGTTGAATGGGAATTCGAAT
This sequence comes from Sequoia sempervirens, assembly GCA_007258455.2. Taxonomy (NCBI): domain Eukaryota; kingdom Viridiplantae; phylum Streptophyta; class Pinopsida; order Cupressales; family Cupressaceae; genus Sequoia; species Sequoia sempervirens. The sequence goes on along the minus strand of VDFB02368886.1, from coordinate 13,404 downwards.
GTAGGAATGACTTTCAAATAGCCACTTGCTTGTGTGAGCACATACTAGCCATGTCCATATGTTTCTCACCTTTTGGATATTCACCCAATAGACAAGCTAGAGTTCTATTTCCTTAGAGTGAGTCTGCATTTTTGGAGAAATAACCTAGATATGATCCACCATGTTGAGGACAAATGATTGAAACTTGATCCACCCCTTTTCTTTATTCTCCTTTTCTTTATGTCTTTGGTAGTGTATGTTTGTGCATCGTTGTTTCTCTTTATATCATTTTTTCATGTGTGTTCTTTTGGGCCTATTTTTTTCTATCATAGGATCTTGATACTAGGGGCTTGATCAACCCTCTTGATCATTGTCATCTTGTCTTACCAGATTGGTACACTTGGACCCCTCTTGATGCAAGTTTTTCTACTTTATTGTGTGTTTGAAGCAATTTCCTCCCCTCACTAAAGTGGGGGCTAAATACGACAACTAAAAGAGTATCCCTCTACATTTTGTGCCTTTTTAGGACCTCCTTGTTAAATTAAGCATAATGTAGCCTTGATTTAGTGTTGTAATGTGTTTAACACATTCACATTAGGTCTTGGGCCCTTGTAAACTAAATGGACTTAGTTGTGCCTTATTTAAGGTGTTGTAAAGTGTTGTACCAAAATTTCACATTAATATAGGGTTTTCATTATTTAATGGGCTTCTTTATGCCTTATTTGGCCTTATTTTACATCCATAAGCTTTAATTAATGCATCTTTTCAAGGATAATCTTGGCATAGATGAACATCCAATCATAATTCATGTCTTTTTGGATTGTATGGCCTAGATTTAGTAATATGGGACTCATATGCCACCTTGGGTGTATGGGTCCCACCTAAGTTTTGAGGCCCCAATCTGGATTACACATGAATCTAAGCATTTATTGAAAAATATGTCATAAGCCTAGCCTAATGGGAATCATACACCACTTCTGGAATATGAGTCTCATTTGGCTTAAAATTAAATTAAATTCAAATTCTTGGTGGGATTTTATTCTCCTAGATCTGATGTTGGCTTGTAGTGTTGTAATTTTGAGAAATTTGGCATAAACAAGTATAAATACAAGGTTTTTTCACTCATTTTCACCTAGCAAGTTTACAAGTGACCTAAGGCTTTCATGAGAGCATTCCTAATAGAAAATTGGGGTATACAAGAGTATTCAAGGGCTGATTATCAAGTGTTTTAGAGAATTATTCAAGTATCAAGCATCATGTCAAAGTCATCATGCATCATGTTTATTTTTAAGATAACATTTGTGATGTAGGGTTTTATGATTCAAGCAAGTGTTCAATTCAAGATCTATCACATTTAAGAAAGAATCAAGATCTACATCCATTGGCACCATTTCATACATATTTGCAATACTTTATTCCTAGGGTTTGGTGATTTGAAACATTATATTTTTTTTATTCATCATTACTCCTTTACATTTGATTTCATTACAAGGTTTGATTACCAAAATGGGTTTTGACAAAGGAAAACCCATTTCCACTAGAAAAACAACATTTTTCTCTATCTTTAGTGTGTGATTTACAAATCTAGGTTGAAGACCCTCTAAGGAGCAAGATTGGAAAGAAGTTTTCAAAGTTGCAAAGTTGTCACCTTGTTTAGGAGATCATTGAAAGACATCTACAGAGGAGAGTTCAGTATTTCAGATCTAAAAATCAGGTTAAGAAGACAAAGCAGAGATTGAAGAGTAGGTTCAGACCTTGATCCTCTAAAAAATCCAAAGAGGACCGATACACCACTTCTGGCATATGAGTCCTATTATAGTGAAATTTGCAATTTTCAGGAATTCCAAACTTGTCTTTGCTAGATTTTTGTTATTGCCTAGAAACCCTAAACTAGGACTAAATCATCCAGCCTAGTGTACGAGTCCTAGTGTAAACTAATTTTAGCATATTTAGCATTTCATGTCTCTATTCAAGCTTCTACCAGTTTTTAGGTGCACATTTTTGGTTTCTCAGCTTTCTATTTTCCTTTGCATTCATTTCTAGGTCATTTAGTGAAGTCTTGCAAATCATTAGGTCTTGTCATTAGATCTTGCATATTACTTGTCTTTCCAAGCCCTAGCTTGGTGGTGAACCCCTCTTTATTCATTGATCATACCCTAGGACAACCTTTAGTAGATCCCTTTCCCTCATTCTATCCTTGGATTGAGATCTCTAGAGTTTCCTTGAGTGAAACAAGTGTGTGAAATAGGAAACCTATGCATTAAAAGATAGATCATCCCCATTCCCCATTTTCCATTATTTCAAGCATATAATGTGTTCATTCAAAAAACTTTGATTAAACATAATTGACAATAATGAATTGTTCATGATTTTCTTGACAATCTCCATAATCAATCTAAAATAATATGAAAATATTAATTCTTAGATATTGGTCAATGAAATAGTATTGGGGGAATATATAACATGAATAGAAAAAGTCTAATTTATCTAGATAATGGATTTTCAACTCATTTATTAAACCTCAAAATCTATTTTTTAAAGCCATATTTATGTGGATCATGACTTATTATGATGTGCCTTGACCAAGTGGCTATAAAAAATGAATCCATAATTTCCAAGATAGTGCTAATATCCACATACATTTTCCAAATCTACTTGGGATTGCTACCAACCAATAGAATATAGAAATTATGAAGTACCTTATTGAATTTTAAATTACTCTATTTAGAATAATATCACTCTATTCATCTTTAAAGATTAACTTAATTAACTTGTAATCATTTAATAATTTTTATTAAATCTCATGTTTACCTATGTTTTTCTCATTTTATATCTTGTTCTATAAATTACATGTTAATAGAACCTCTTTTCAGAAGTGTTTAGCATAGTCCCTTTATTTTCATGTCATAGTAAAAGGTTTGCAATTTAATTTTAAAATGTCTACATTTCTTTGTCCGAATCTAATTAGGAAAGATTGTTTACACTCAAAATATCAAATATATAGATTTCATACTAAAATAACTAAAATAAATGTAAACATAATTTTATTGATGAGTTTGACTAGATTTTAATTTGAATAAATGTCTTACAACTCTTAAACTCATGGTAGTTTATGATTTAAATAACTAAATATCATAGACTTTCAAAATATTCTAGAAATCATTATCATAAATTTATTTTAAGAAAAACATCACATACCATACTAGTTTATTTTTGGTAGAAAGTTTTAATATTTCACCTACTATTAAGACATATTCAAACTTGAATTTAATTGAATAATACAAAATTATTTTTTCCTTTAATATTTCATCTACTATGATAAACATACCCAAAATCAATTTGAACTAACAGAATATATCAATATTTTTATATTTTATCTTTCCTATTTTACTTATCACTATAAATAAATTCAAACTCAATATAAATTAGAGGCACTTAGTATTTCTTTTATTTAATAATTCGTGTACTACAACAAATAAATTCAAACATAACTCAAATTAAGTTACACAATCAAACCAGAAGCAATAGATTCAAATTCATATGAATTGTGGAAATCTAATTACATTGATCAAATTAAACCTACTAAACCATAGTAGATAGTGATAGAAGGCAATAATTTCTACCTAATTTTGTAGTCCAAATACATCTCATGAGAAATGAAGGGCGCATCCTTTAAGCTTATTGGAAACAAGTCAAGGAAAAGTATGCGTGGAGAAGACTAAGATTTCATTGGCCTTTCTTAATTAAGAACGTGATGGTCGGTTAATAGCTTGACTTTAGGGTTTGTACACAGCGAAAAAATCAGGATTATTTGGACGCATATTAGAAGATTCAAGAATTTTGTTACTTTTCTTACCTTTGTTTTCATAGTTGTGTGGTCTACATAGAGGGAGTACTAAAATTTTATAGATTTTTCCATTAATGGGAATTATAATTAAAATTTGTATTGGAAAGAAGTCTAAGGGTTAGATTATAGTAAATTTTATGATAAATAATATATTAATGTAAGACTATAAATCAAAGAATGGAGTATGCAATATTTATTTTTTTACATAGAATAATATCTACAAATAAATGTATTAGATTTACAATATCATTCTTAAATATATATTTATATATACTTTTGTATAAGAGATAATAAATTTATAGAACTTGTAAAGATAGTAAATCATACATTCTTGTAATAGAAAAGCTTAAAAGATGTAATATGATGATAATGGAAAGCATTCAAGAGGTTTTCACTGTAAGATTATTCAATCAGCCTTAGTAAAGTTCTTACTTTAGGAAAAAATATTTAGAATTGAAAAATTAAACTCTTTAAAAATATGTTTGAAGAAGCATAAAAGTGACAACCATAAGAAAACCAATGGGTGTAAAACATTTAAAGGTAGCCAATTGATAAAAGAAAAAACACTCTCCACAACTAGTGGAATATTTTATCCTTCAAGACATTTTACAACACCCCTATAGATTAAAAATTCCATTAGACAATTAATAAGAGTGCAAATTAGATTGTATGCACAAGTTTGATATTAACATCCAATAAAATAGATTACAAAACTAGTTTTGTAGATTTTTCGTTAAAAGATGAAAATCAATCATATGTATTTCTATTTAGTTTGTTAATTCCCTCTAGTTTGTTAATTTCCTCTACACAAACAATGATACAATGTGTGATTCTATCATTGTCTTATCTCCAAATAATGATATCACATACCATGCTGGTGAAAATGAGAAGATAATTTTCCATATTTTCTCTATAAATATTTGCACTTAAAAGAAAGAAATATTACAACTCATAATGAATGGAAGAAAAGTATGATCTAATTTCATATTTGAAATGTCTTTTCTACAATATCTAATCTCTATATATAATCATCAAATTTCTCTTGAGATCGAAAATGATTTTTTTTTTATGAAACTGACATTCGCTAAATAAACATGACATATTTTCCACACCATACTATCCAAACCCTTATAGATTAATCCAATGCATTCCAAAGAGCCCTATAGAAAGAAATCCTTCCCATGTAACCTATGAAAAAGTAAGAGATGGTATACATATGTTTTTATATAAACATCTACAAGGAATCAATCACGATGTTTTATTAAAAATGATAGTAGTTCTATAGGTCCAATGTCAATCATATATTTATACACATTTTCAAAAAGATTAATATCCTATACCACATACATGTCAATTTAAGTGGTCCAAGATCATTTAAAATGTATCTTGTACAAATATTTTCATTGAAAAGAAAGAAGAAATAGAGTTCATAATGAATGGAAATGAAGCATATTTTAAATTTAATTTAAAAATTCATTTTCACAATTATCTTTTCTTTGGATAGACTATTGAAATTTCCATGAAACATTTTCTACCACATGCAATGAACCTAGTCAAACCCTTTTGAATTATCTACCCACATATATAATTCTATAGTAACTTTACACTTATATAAGACTCTTTCTAGATAGAAGAAGTTACATAATAAAGTAGACCAAGAAACCATTTAAAAAACAAAATTTTGAAAAATAGTAGTAGGTTAAAGTGTAGTATTGATTTGGGGTAGCTCATGATTCAATTTTAATTTATAGTTATAAATGTTTATACTTCATAGGATGCATATCTATGGGGTAGAATTGTTAAGTAGATTTTCCTCTGTCAAATACTATTTAGTTCTAATAATAACACCTAAAGATTTTTTTGGATAATCAATCAATGAAAAGTTGGACTTGTTAAATTATTACTAAAAATTGTTGGGAAAAAGTATCTCAACCTTAAATTATTATATAAGGTACTATTGATATAAGATATTGTTGATACATCAATGATGAGGGATGTGGGGTCCTCTGCCAGGGCCCTTTCTTTTGGTGGGAGACTAATTGTGCCTCTCTTTGCATGTGACTAATACAATCTTAAAGTGTTATATATTCCTCCTAAATAGATGGTTAGATATATTGCAAGCGATATGAATTGTCTAACAGTAACCTTATAGTTTTACGTTATGTTATATCACTGTTATTTTACTTAATGAAGATGTATGTGCATGTGAATTATTGTATGAGATTCGAACTTATAAGATGAATCTGAAATAAGATAATTGTTGTGTCGTATTACATTGGAAGTGTAATTAGCTATGTAAATGATTCATGAATAAAGTTACAAAGATTCGATTTACAATTAATGTTGTTTATTAATATGTCTAACTGTGCTTGATTATGTTGTGCAGGAAATTAAATGAGTCGATGTGGGATTAACATTAAAGGTCGAGAAGATAACGGTGCTAGCATGAGAAGGGATAACCATCAAGTGCAAATCAAAAGACTTCTTGTTGAGGATATAAATTTATCTCCATCTGAGACCTAAAAGCAAGTAGAGTAAATGTATTGGAGGGCTAAGGAATCAAATATGCAAATAGGAGGATGGATAAATATTGGAATCAAATCAGATACATCTTTGGGAAGTCCTATGTGTAGCCCTATTTGACTTAGAAGGGTTTGAGGTTTTATTATTGATTGGTTGATTATGTTTGAGTAGAATTCAATTGTAGGTCATGTGATGTGAGTTTGGTTGGGGTTGGAACCCTTGGTCAAGATCAAAACTCGTATGGATTCTTTTGTGGGGTTTAAAAAGGGATTATTGAGTCAATTTCCTTGGTTTATGAACAAGAATAGGCCTCTAGGACCTATACCTATGGGTTTGAAATTTTTTTGACATGTGAACTTGTCCTTGGAGTGTGAAAAGACCCTTCAAAAGTCCAGATTCATGAATGTGACGAATTCAAAAAGTGTTGGGGCTTGGGAAAAGTGACTTGTCACTCTCAACTTCCCACTCCCCAAAAGTTCTTGGAATTGGCACAAGACTCACACATGTGTGAGCACTTGTGGGAAAGAGTGTAGGTTTGGAGGATTCCTATATATCTCAAGAAGATGGAAGATTTGGGCATTGCCCACTTCTCCTTTTGGAGAACTTGTGAAGTGAAGAAAAGAAGGAGAGAGTCAAGGATGGAAGAATAGGAGTTCAAAGGAAAGCAGCTTGTAGAGAGATAAGTCTTTTTCCATTCTTATTCTTAGTATTGGTAGAGATAGCTTGATCTATGCATTGAATCATAAGTAAGATTGTTTAAGGGATATATTAGAGTAATGTGTTGTATAATGAGCAAGCTTGTTATAGCACTAAGCTCTCACCATTGAATTACAATGGTGTATAACGTATTTCTTGCTCGGGGGTATGGCTAGAGCCCACAAGGCTCCATGACGCCATTATGGTAGGGTGGAGAGCAAGACTTCATCAGTTGTGTGTTTTTCATTGCACTTCTTTAGATTTGATTGTAGTATGGAAAGATAGTGTCTTGTTGTAACATGAATAGAATGGAAAAGAGCAAGCCCTTATACAATGGTTTGTTAATTAGTTTATTTCTAAGTATTGTTGTAATATTAAAGGTTAGTGTATTTTTTAAGATGGAAGAATAAAAAGAGAAAGCCCTTTTCATTGGAATGGATCTTCTTTTTATGAATTTTAGAGCAAAAAAAAAAAAAAGGAGTATATTTTTGTTTCTACTTGATATTTGTTGATAAAATGAATGAAATTTGGTGTTATTTTTAATAGTAATGATGGGATCTTATAGTTTTATTTGGAAAGAAAGTGTAGTATTTTTATATTGGCAAAAAAGGTTAATGGGCCTATATTAACAAATAGGCTCTTACAATGATGTTGCAAGTTTGTCTGTGAAGCCTAATTTGACTTTTACAATGAAGCCTAATTTGACTATTTTATGGTAAAAAGAAAAGAAAATACATAAGGTAGTCTAAATGTTAAATAGAAGAAAATGTACTCTATGAAATATGCACTAAAAAAAAAAGATTTGTTTTTGGAAAATGAAAGAAATATTGTATTAGTTATTTGGGTTTCTCTTGTAAGTAAATAATGAAAGTTTCTATTGTGTTAATGAAAGATGTTTTTATTCTGTTATAAATGTAAAGGTTATAATCTTTGTGTATGGTATTGCAAGTTTTTATGAGAGATCTAGTGTAGTCTTCTTGTTATAAATAAAAGAAAAGAAAGTGACAGTTTAATGAACGCTTGAGAAATAGATTGATTTATATTGATGTGAAGAAATGGGTAACTATCTATTATAGAGAAAGAATAGTAAAATTAAATCCATTTTGGGAAACATGAGAAGGGATTAAGGGTATCCTGCTAAATTAAATAAAGCAAAGATTGGTTTATATATATATATATATATATATATATTAATATAAATGATATTCTAAATATTATACCCTCAGTAAAACATATATCAGAACAAATAAAATATTCACATTTAATATGAAACCTCATGCATCTAGAAGGAAAATGAGGTCCACATTTAGTTTATAAAATACAAACACCATCTATAGCTCACAGCTGCATTTTACAAAAGTACAAATCAAAGTATAAACTACAGATCTCATATACCTATTGCATCAACAAGTTTCTGTGGTATGCAAAAGAGAAAAATACAAAAAAAAAATAGAGTAGAGAAAAGATATAGGTCGACTTCCCTTGATCTGATTTATATATTTAAATAGAACCCAAATAGTTGCATCTCTGTTCACAACAAACAAAAGAGGGGAGATTCTACAATTGGTAGTAGGGGTTTTATGTCAGTAGTTGAATCCTGTACATTTCTTACATATCTATAGAAAAAAAAAAAGAACAGTGCTAAATATTTGAGAGGGTTATGTAGACCAAACACAACAATGAGACAATGGAACGCAGGTATTTCTCCTTGAGTTTGATAAAATAAAATAAAATAAAAAATCCTAGATATGTCCATAGATCATGTGGCATGGATTGCTGCACCAATCCTCCTACAGGCTCCAAGGAAAAAAAAGTTTTTCCACCGCTTAGCCTCCCTCAGACCTACACAGAGAATGAGTTAGAAATGGGAGTATGAGATAAAAAAAAAAAGAATAGAGATTTAGGGCAAGCGCCTTATGGAGTCCGATTAGGGTTTCATTATATATTTTAATTGTAATTTATTTATTTGTGCAAATTAAATTTATTATACACCTATTCATGAATGGATTCTTTCTTTTTTTGAATAATAAGAATCTTGGTGAGGAAAATTGTTATAATTAATAATAAATTTCACTTCATTTATAACTTAATCGAGTAATTACTCTATTGAACAAAATTTAAGCAATTTAAACAAGTTAAGTTGTAATGATGTAAGGCTATCATCATGTATTAAAATATGGGTAAGTATTTGGTAATTTAAGTTTATCTAAATTAGAACTTAGCAATGTTATTATGGATGTGTACTCATATTAATATTAAAAAAGGGTAACACAATAGATATATCTCTTATTTAAGATGCCAAAAATAAAAATCAAAATCAACATCCTTAAATGTGCAAAAAGGAAATTAAGAAGGATCTAGATTTTTGGGAAGCCTTTAGAAGTTAAAAGATAGAATGAAAGGAGCTTTATTTAAATAAGTATATGTTCCCTTATTAAAAATAAATAAAGGAAGAGGAATCAATTCCTACCTTTTAGGAGGATATTGCATAAAATGGAAGGTTTATATAAATTCCTAATTTGGTTATTGTATTAAGATACACATTATTTTAATAAATCTATACTTCTCTAGTAAATGAATAAATAGATATTTACAAGTATTTTTTAATAAAAGTGTTTGATGGGAAAAGCAACATAAAATGGAAGGTTTATATAAATTTCTAATTTGGTTATTGTATTAAGATACACATTATTTTAATAAATCTATACTTCTCTAGTAAATGAATAAATAGATATTTACAAGTATTTTTTTATAAAAGTGTTTGATGGGAAAAGCAACATAAAATGGAAGGTTTATATAAATTTCTAATTTGGTTATTGTATTAAAATACACATTATTTTAATAAATCTACACTTCTCTAGTAAATGAATAAATAGATATTTACAAGTATCTTTTAATAAAAGTGTTTGATGGGAAAAGCAACATAAAATGGAAGGTTTATATAAATTTCTAAGTTGGCTAATATATTGCTATATGAGGATACAATGACACTCCAAATATTATCTCAAGTTGCGTAAATGCTAACTTACATTTGTATGGAGGTTAAGATTATGATTATATATATATATATATAAGGATATTAGTATCTATCAAATTTAAATATTTGAAGTAATATTTAGAGTCAGGTTTCTATATTTTATTTCATCCATTATGTATAACATGATGATAGATTTAATAATCTATCAATATAGACAGAAGTAAGAGATATGAAAAATTAGAATTAATCCATTAAATAAATTTGTAGGAAAATAAATAAATAAATATTTGTGCATGAAGATTTAAATTGGGTGCATTATTTTATTATTATTTAAATAATTAAAAAAAAGAATGTTTGGTTTTTCTAGCAAATTATGGGTATGACATAATAATACTAAGATTAGTGGCAATTGTCGCTAACCAAAAAGAAAATATATGATCCAACATTAAGTGGGTTAATAATAACAAGCGATGATCTTGTGAGTGGAGGACAATGTTGAGAAGTGTATTGAAGTATTCTTGTTTTAGAGATCTTAAATATTGATTCACCTAAATTTTAAGAAAACTGCATTAGCATCAACAACTTTATAATCAAACTTAGACCTACTCAAGACATTATGACACTTTAAGTAAATGTGAAAGTTAAATTGCTAAATTAAACAAAAAAATCTCATTAATGATGACATTATAAATAATACCATCTCGTCAAATATTTGGTAAGGAATTAAAGTCTTCAATCTATAACTCCTTACTTTAGAATTCGATCAATGTGGCCTTATAGCTAATTACAACTGGTGAAGTTTCTTGTTCAATATAATACTATCAATTAGCGTTAGGCTTTAGAAGTTGCATTGTGCAAAGATGGTTGGTTGTGTAAGTGTTAGTTTGCAAACCTATGTTTAAAAAAAATAAAAAATTATGTGGATTTTCTTGTTGGAAATTTCTAGGCATGACACCTTTATCTAGATATATTATTTACCAAAGTCTCACTATTTTTTTAGGTGTACTGTATATATATATATATAACATGGAAAATGCAGATCATGTTCCACTTGTGCCAAATTCTTTGTTTGCAAATACTAGTAATGAGATTAAAAAATTGAGAGATTCATTAGCACAAGGTGCAAACCCGGGGATATATAGTGAACCATGCATGTTAATATTGCATAGTCTAGAGAAACTAAAAGATGAACTTGAGAGGACTAGTGCATATCCCCCAGATAGAGTGACTGCTATTCTTTCCCGCATGTGAGAAGAAGTACATGGTGACATTCCCCTTAAAAAAATACAAGATAGTGTCACCAAAGATGATAAAAGCCACTTGTTTTCCATTTTATCAAAATGTGCGTAAGGTTAGGGGATACCAGGTCACTAGATGTGTCGATCATGCTATGGCCTCATTGATCTACCCACGATTTCTCGTAGCACATGGTCTATACCCAAACAATGACTAGATTCCATTGTATTTTGTTCAGCAGTTGTATGCTAAGGTCCATTTGGGCCTCAAAGTTAACTACCTAGACATTCCACCATATGCTAGTCAGGGGCGTGGTAGGATTGTTGATAGGCCCACCTATCATCAAGTAGATAGAACACCCCCAATGTTTAGGGTATTGGTTGGTGACAGGTCTCTTGCTCTCACCCCAACTCTAGCCCCCATAGCAGATGAGGTTGTCATTGCTTCCCAAAAGGAAGCAATTGACACTGTAGATGACATTGCGGCTGCCACCACTAGGATATCTGATGATCGTGTAGGTTAGTATTTGATGTCCAAACATTCCTGATCCACACCATTTTTAGCACAGTGGACCACCATGGATCCATTTACAGTGGCCGACGTCCCTACTCCTACACAGCTTGATGCACTTACAGGAGATATGTCACGCATGATTCTGCATTGTTTGGCTGAGGACCTATTGGAGGCATATGCCCACGTTGCATCAGACAATGGGATTGGTATAGATCATGTTAGAGAGAATTTGAGATGCAGAGTTCGTTCAGTTCTAGGATCCCATCACTCTCAGTCGAGCACTAGTGCGCATCGGATCCACCTACAGTTCATACGGTAGCTACACAGACTATGTGTTTTACTGATATGTTGATTGGTTCTGGTTCATCATCACCGATGCCATCTCACCTTCATATTCCTCTACATTCATCATTTATGGCATGACATGGGATAGATCAGATGGATCCAGATGTTGATTCGTCACTTGATCATTTGGTGGATATGGTGGAGGTGACTATTTCAGAGGACTTAGGTCATCCGATATCAGATGATGTGCATGTATGTGTGCATGTGCATGTTTCAATTTTTATTTTCATTATTTTTTAATTTTTTTTTTAACTAGATATTCATGTAAGTTGATATATATGTGTATATATATTGTTACAGGTGGACATACCTCATATCACTCCTAGCCTTGGTCTAGATCGTGTGCATGATTGATGTGACTCTGTGGATGAATCTGCTAAGTGGACATGAGTTTTTGATTTTTTATATAATCACAATGTGTATGTACATGCAATATTTATGTATGCATAGATCTAGATTGATATTTAAAAATACAAGTTCATTTAAAAATAACTTTCATAAAATTTATTTAATATAAATTATATGTATTTAACACATCTTGTACACAATTTTATTTGTAGGGCTCAACACATCCATCAGAGCAGGACCGTTTTCATTCAGATGGCCATTCATCTAGGATTAGACATTCATGTTAGGTCATGCATTCTAGATTTATGATCTTTACCACATGTGTATTTGATATAATATGATTATCTTTAATAGTATTTGATATTTGATGACCTCTAACTTACATTTGCTTATATGATATACATACATTTGCTTATTTGTTGATCTTTAGCATTTGACATTTGATGATCTTTAATTTACATTTTTCTTTTTTATGATATGTACATATATTTTACATGATATACGCATACATTTTCCTTTGTTTATAATATGTGTTATGTTTATATGTATTGAATCCCTTTTATTATGTATGTACATGTGTTTGCTTATGGTTTAAAACATGTTTACACATAATATATGTATGCATTTGCTTTAAATATTCAATATACATACATGTTTTCTTATTTTATGATCTCTTACAACTTAGATTTCCTTATATTCAATATACATTTGATCTCTAGTAGAATTTTAGGGAAATCAATGCCACTTTACAATTAAGTTCATTCATGTTGATCACAATAAATATTTTTTTTAAAATTACTTAAGCAACATGAACCATTGAGTTGAGAACAAGATATAATCTTTTTGACAAGTAACTTGAAATTCAATTCAAATATAATTTTAAGAAAATTCAATTCAAATTATATCGAGCTATAATACATTTTTGACAAGTAACTTGAAA
>VDFB02368885.1:0-103938 GCA_007258455.2 Sequoia sempervirens | reverse complement strand
GGAATACCAAACAATTTATTTCTTTGAGTCTTTGTAAAAATTTACTTTCCTACTTTGATTTTCTACTCTTGGGATTGAATCCTTCTTGCTCATTTTCTCTTTATTTGCTAAAGGAGGACAATTTAAAGATTGGATTATCTCTTCGGATTGATTTCTCCTTCTTTAAAGGTTGGAACCACTAAAATTTCTTGGTCACTTTGTTCCCTCTTTCTATCCTTTCTTGGAACTATCAAATCTATAATCTCCCTACTTTGGGACTTTAGAACATGAATGTGGGATACACTTTTTTACTACTCTAGACCAAAATTTGAAATTTTTGCTTTAAAGGGTTATCTTCACCTTGAAGAGGGTTAAGATTTTGTCACAACTGTATAATCAAACTCTCTTTGAACAACACTTTCAACTTATTTTTTCCAATAATTAGGCTTATAACTTCATTTATATCTTGTTCCTAGGCACCCAACTACCTCCCTATCGAGCTTTCTTCATTTTATTCCTTCTTTCTCCTAACCATAAGATTCCTCTTTTTGATTAAATGATTCCTAGAAAAGTAACATAATTTGTGCATATTTCACAAACAAGAGATGATCCTTCATGGGTAAAAGAACAAAATTGTGTCACACTTTATAAAAGAAATGACCGATACAAATAAAGAATTTCAACTTTAATCGCATAAAAGTGATATTTATACATTTTGAATTTAAAAATTATGTAAATGGATGATTTTTTTTTGTAAATTTAAGAAAACAAATTGGGGTACTGAAAATTTCAAAGACAAAAAAGTCGATGTGACGTCACGAAAAAGGAGTAATTTTTTTATTTTCTTTTATTTTTTTTCTCCAAATAGATAACTTAATATCTACTGCATAGAAAAAAAATTGATGAATAATTTTTTTGTAATAACATTTTAAGTGAAACTTTACCTAAATGTCATAGTTTTCATGGAACATCAACTTTTGTCTACCATTTCAATCATTTAAAAAAAAATGTACCCTTTTGAAGAGGATTCTCTCCTTTACTGCACCATATAATTTAATTTTCAGAATTGTTGAATATATTTTAATATTTTTATTTTTATTTCTAATTAGCCTCATGTTTAATTATAAAAATCTACATACAATAAATTTAAAAAAATCATAATAAATCTAATCAATATATATATAATTCTATACTCTAGCTCGACAAAAATGTATTTTTAGATTTTCATGAAATTGGTTCTTTGGAGAAATTTTGAGTTGAAATTAAAGTTTTTTTGAATTTACCCAAAAGAGGGGTTAAGTTGCCACATAAGAAACCACATACATAGTTTCAATTGAAAGGATTTCACCTTAAACACTTTCAATCAAAACTCTTTTGTCTAAAAAATTACATGTAAATTGAATCGCATTTCAAATTTTTAAGAGAAATTTTTTATTTCATGGTTTTGGGAAAAAGGGTTCCCATGAAACTATATGTGCCATATATAGGCCACATGATTTTGGACGAAACTGTTTCGCTTGAATTTTTTATGGTGAAACAATTTCGCTCAAAACTATTTAGTTGGCCAAAAATGTGACACAACTTTGTTCTTTTACCGCCATATTCGATATGTTTTACCTAATCACTATACTCTGAAGATAGATTGATAGAGGACAATAGATATTTACCCACTTCCACATTCAAGTAGAATCTAACACAAACTAAGCATTTTCTAAATTTAGTAACCACATCAAAAACATTGAATTGACCAAAATATTTTGATATTCCCATCATTACTTCATCCTCCCAATATTCCAATAGTAGAACTAGTTGTCTAACCTAGACCAAGACCACATCAACATTTGAAAATAGGTTTAAATATTTGAACAAGAATTATATTTTCAATTTTATTTTATAAACTAAATATTCATGCAAATAAACTAAGTATATAATTTTTTACATATATTGTATTTTGTTTTATATAATTAATTAATAGCAATATTTCAAAGGTGACTGAAATAAGGAAAGTGACCAATTTTTTTTTTAAACATTCTTAAAAATTAGTAAGTTGTATGGATGCAAATCTTGGCCGTTCTGATTTCTATTATTTATTGTAACTATAAATAACCATTACAGTAGCAGCTGGTTTGCCCGAGAGGTTAAGGGGGAAGACTTAAGATCTTCTGCACATAAGTGCGCATGGGTTCGAACCCCATAGCTAGCAAAGATTTCTAGAGATCACGTTCATCTTATTTTTTAATAATTGATATGCTATTTTTAATAATAGCTTAAACATCAATCTTATTTAAGTAGATTGTCTATTCATTAACTTTGAAGTATAAATTAATATAATACGTTATTGTATAATTGTTAAACATAATTCATATATTTTTAACTTAATTTAGGTTATTTAAATAAATGCAGTCAATTAAGTTTTTTAATTAATAGTTTAAATAAGATTTATTCATTAATTTTAAAATATAAATTAATATAGTAAAATAATATTATTTAATTTAAATTAGATTATTTAAATAGATGTAATCAAGTCAATATATATTAATTTGGATTAGTGTATATCTTAAATAAATTTATATAAAAAATGTTGAGAGATATTTTTTCTAAGTTGTTTATTTTATTGAACTTACATATGATAAATTGATTAAAAATGGACATTGAATAGGATGACTCTTAAGATCTTTTACATACATTTATCTAAATAGATATACTAATCTAAATTAATTTATGTTGAGTTAATTGCAAATCTAAATTAAGTTAAAACTATTACTCTTTACAATTATATAAAACATATCATATTAATTTATATTCTAAAATTACTTTAATGAAGTAATCATTTTTGTATAGGTGATAATAGTGCAATGATTAAATTAAAGATAAATGAGCAATAAATTTAATTAAAAATAATTATTGAAAATTTATTTTTTAAAATTTTAAAAATTAGAGAAATTAAAAGAAAGAAATATCTCTATCCTATTCAAGAAATATATATATATATATGAAATATTTTATTTATTTTACTTTAAAATTATTCTATTTACCTTTTTTTTATAGATAAAAGTGGTTGGATAGGGCCACACCCAAAATGGATAGAATAAGAAATAACATTTTTTCATTGGCAACTCTATAGGAGGGTCATAGTACAATAATCTATAAATTATTATATTCACAAACAAGGGACCATAGTCAAAATTGTCCTTGTCGAATATCCTATACACGGTTGTGCAACAAGTTTGTACTATTAACTATTATTAACATACCAAAATACAATCACTAGCTATAAACAAAGTAGTCACTAAGCTCCATGTTGATTTTCAAGGTAGAGGACCAATCCACACCATCCACAAGTGAAACACCAAAGATAGCTTTGAGGAAGTTGATACCCACTTAGATTTCTACAACCAAGCATTTTCATCCAATCTAACCACCCTAATTATGAAGGGGGTCTATGAGTCGTTATATTTAGGCTTATGCTTCGACACTAGACAACTATCATTTCATCATTTATCATAACATATGTGTTTAGGGAAGCCAACAACTACCATTTCATCATTAATCTCATTATAATCTTCAAGTCTCACAACCTACAAAATCAGAGGAGAATTACACTAACTAACAAATGTGTCCAAATATAAATCATTGCCTTTCATGTCAATTACCAAGTTCACAAATCAATTTGTCATGTTGTTGGCTTCCCTAAACACATATGTTATGATAAGGTCTTTGAATTGCATTAATTCCCAAATTGGGGAAACAAATTTATTAAGTTTCCAATTTGAAGTGCCTTTGCAACGAATTGATTTAATAGTAATCAAGGAGCCCCCTTCAATAATTCTATGGAAATATGATTATGATATGATAGTTATTGCATGAATGTAATTAGATTTCCACAATCCATATGAATTTGAATCTATTGCTTCTGGTTTTGATTGTGTAGACTCTTTTTTCATCAACGTTTCGGATCACACACAGTGAGCCATCATCAGGATGGAGAGTCTACACAATCAAAACCAGAAGCAATAGATTCAAAGTTATTGCATGGTTAATATGTGGATATGCATGAAATGCAAGGAATATATGTGTTTAAATTATGGTTATTAGTATTGTGTAGATGTTGTGTGAACTAAATCTTTGCAGCCAAGGAGCCGGAGCTAGTAGATTATATCCCACAACAATTGGAAGGCACAACCCACAACTAAAGGGAGTTTAAATAGTGATGCAAGGGAAGTTAGGAGAACACAATAGTTGCATAACTAGAGGCGTCTACTTGTCAGGATTGTTGTGAATCATCACATAATTTAATAAAACTATTGAAGGAGAAGAATTGTGCTACAATTGGGAATCTAACGTGACTATTTTTATAGTCCACATTTCAGTTTGAATCTGTTATAGCAAATTTATAGTCCTATTTCAATTCTTCTTCCTTTTTAGTTGTGTTTCGATTACTTAGACTTTATTGCACTATATTTTGTAAGGAGTGGTGATTTATGATTAGATTTTTGTTTTGAGTCCTTATTCTAATAAGACTTCCTTGCACCTATATGTATGGTTCAATGGTTGAGTTAGTTAGTTAGTTGGAATAGAGAATATAGTAGATAGATTTGTTTAGTTATTTTCTATTTTACATAGAAATTGTTTTGTTTCTCAATCATGATCTTATGAATAAGATATTCTAGAAGAATCTCTTTGGATTGTGATATATTGAGTTATGTAATGAGATATTTTCAATTACCATTATGTTAATTTAGTTTGAGGAGCTAGATTTGAGTTCACTTTATGGAGACAGTCACTTGAGCAAGGGCCCCTCAAGGTAATTGTTCCCCACTTTATTTCTTGTACACTTATTTCTTTTGCAGTAGTTAGTTTCATAATTATGTTTGTCTTAATCAGATTCTTCATGTGGTGAATGCGAATAAGATATTGTCATTTATTCATGCTTTAATTATTTTATGCATTGTTCTCCAGAGTTAGTCAATTTAATTGAGTTAGCAAGTATTGGTTAATGACAAAATTCATTTCCTGATAGTGAACTAGTCACAGTCTTTAGCTAGAAGTACCCATATCAATAACTTCAACATTACCTCTTTTCACTGTTATGCAATTTATTATTCCTAGTATGTATAAACACCTATGCTAAGATGATATAGGTAGTGAAGAGTCTCTGAAAGAATATATAGTGTCAGCATCATCGAAAGCTTACATTAGCCCTGGTTGATAAATTAAATGGTCTTTCAAGGGTTTAGTGGACTGTTCAGTAGGACCCCCTCTAAATTTGGTTAATAAATTAAATGAAGGTCTTTCAAGGGTTTAGTGGATTGTTCAGTAGGACCCCCTTTGAATTGTGTGTTTGAGACCAAGTCTCTTGAACATTAGTATGCCTTTACATTTTTGGCATCGTTGGTGGGGATGGTGCTACTTCCAAATATTCATTTCTATTATTTCAAGTTTTCATAGATTAGTATTTTGTTTCCAGCATTAGAACAATTAGGTTTTACTCCATCAATCCCAGAACATTTCACCAACATTGTGTGGGAGTCATTGCTATACAAAGTCACGCCTATTGTATGTGGAGGCAGCGAGACACCTTGGGAAGATATCTCCCCTCATCACACGGAGTTATAGCGAATATTGGTGATTCCAATAATCAGAGTGAGGGTATTCCTAAAGAAGAACTTTCCCTCTCACCAACATCCACTACAAATACAAAGGAGACCATCCGAACCATGACTGATGCAGTGGTGGATGACCAACCAAAATATGTCACTTTTGAGTTCCCAATCACCAACCAAGAGAGAGCAGTTGTTTTGAAGAATATACCTCCTTCAACATTGCCTATCTTCTATGGTTTGGTAACTGAGGATCCAAATACCTTCTTGTTTGAGTTTGACATCTCATGTAGGAGTTATTACTACACAACTGATGCACATAGACTCAAGATATTTCCAACAAAGTTGAAGGATGCTACCTTAAGATGGTTTACGGGTTTGGGAAGAGATTTTGTTCCAAATTGGGACACTATGAAGACCAAGTTCTTGGAAAAATACTAGGACTATTGTAGAGGGGTTAACAAAAGAAGGGATGACTTTTTTAGAATGCCTCAAAAAGAAGATGAACCATTGGAGGACTATGTAGAAAGGTTCCATTTATCCTTGAAAAAGAATCCATAAAATAGACTTTTAAATTAATCCCTAAAGTTGGTGTTCCTAAGAGGATTCAATGATGACTACATGGATGCCCTTAATCTTATTGGGTAAGGAGATGTATCACAATTACCTTTTGAAAAAATCTGTAAAGTTTGTAGAAACTATTCAAGAACCTTTACTAAGAGGACAAGGGGGGAAGAATATCTTCCATCGGCAAGACATCTAATGGAGTCAAAAAAGTGGAATTGATTAACTTGTTGTCCAACATGAAAGAAGATATCATAAGTCGTTTAGCTACTCAATTGGACACTCTACATGTAAAGAAAAAGCAAGAAGAAGAAAAGGAAATCCTCACTAAATACTGCCCTCACTACAAACAAAGGAAAGATAATTGTAAGTGAAAAAGGGTAGTAGTTATCATAGAGGATAGACCAGGGAAATCAAAATTTCAAGAGCTAGAGGGTGAAGATAGACATTTTTTCTACATTTCACAAAGGAGGCCATGGCAACCAAGACAAGGTATGCCTCAAGATCCTTTGAATTTTAATACACAATTTCCAACTAGCAATCAACACTTCTCTAGTTGGAAGCCTCAGCCTTGGGAAAACACACAAAACCAATGGAAAATTCCCCAACCAAATTGGAACTAGTAGCAACAACCCATGTGGCCACAATTTTTTTTTTCAAGGATCTAACTACAACCCCCAATGGGCACAACAAAATCATTGCCAAAAGGGATAGCAATGGAAAAACTAAAATGTAAATTACCAATAGCCCTTATAACCATAGCAAAAAGCAATCATGCCCAATCCAACAAACCCATCATCTCAACCACCAAGGGCACCTCAATTGCCAGCCCAACTTGCACCTAACCCAAATAATAAGCTTGTTGAATAGGCCTACACTAACGAGGCTATTCAATACCCAACTTATGGGGTAGAGGTAAGTGTTGTCCACCTCAAGTTAGGGAAAACATTGGCTAAGCCTTCATCCCCTCAAATTACTGAGTTGGAAGATGAAGAACCCTTATCAAAAGCCTTGGACAATCCACTTATGGAACCCGAGTCAAATCAAGTGAACCAAACTACTTCAAGTCCATAGCCTCCATTCTCTGAATGTTTAGCTGTTCAAAAATAGCAAAACCAAGCTAAAACTGACCTATTAGGACTTCAGGGTGTGTATATAAACATACCTCTCATACAAGTTGATAGGCTGTCGTTAGGTCCCGTTACTTTAGAATATAAAATCCAATTTGTCGACTGGGTAGTGTTCAAGGCAATTTGCAATAGAAGAAGTCTGGAGTATCTCCCTTAGGTTTTCTAACTTTTGAGAACAACTTAATATTAATTCTAACTTCAAATTGTCTAATTATAAAACTGTAAATCAATTTATTCCTAAGAAAACAAGAAATATTTGAACTGAAAAACATAAGACTAATTAAGAAAGCATGATAACTGAATTAAAAAGTACAGAAATGATTAAACTAAGAAGCTGGAAAATTATAAAAGCAGAAAAAATTATAACAATCCATAAAACATCTTCTTAACAATAAAGATTCTAACAGTTAATAACAAAAACTATGGAAGTAAAAGACAACAAATACTTCAGAACTAAAACTTCATAACAGTAAATTCAATAATTCTCTACAGAACAATCAATATAATAAAAGAAAACACTTATCTACTTAAGTCATCTCCCTTCGAGTGGCCAGCTTGTGGGTTATCACGTTCGTTCTCAGCTCACATTCACAGTTATTTCAGAAATGCTTCTATCAACCATAATTATCATCCATAACTCATAACTCAGAAATTTTAGATAACAATCTCTTTATTCATAAACTTTGGAAAACATTTTGATAGTATAACATTACTTTTTCACTGTATGTTTTACTTTTGGAGATCGTGTCTTTTATAGAAAAACTCTAACTACATCCTATATTTCAGATGGTATGGATAACCATTGAAAATATTTAAAACAGATCTACGAATAACTCGTATGTCTTTTAAAACCCATTACACAGTATTTAAGAGGCTCAAGTCGAGCCATAAAGTTTTTGACTCAAAGGATAACAGAAGTAAAAACTTCAAAAAAAGAACTATATCTTTGATCCATCACCCTAAAGTTCTGAAGCATATTTCTAGCGTATATCTTCAACCTGTCCTGGAGCACGTGTTGGCTGAATGCTTCTAATTTGCAACTTGATGAGTGATTGTTATCTACAAAACACTTAAAATAACCCATTAAATTTGTATTGGAAAAATACTTCAAGAAATCAAAAGAAATAAAGTTTATACAATTTCTCACTAAAAATTAAGCAATTATTTCTCCTAAAATTTAATTAATTGGCAGAGGATAGGGATTTGCATGTATGAAATAGGTCTTTATGGTATTATCATGATGAGGTTATTTTTACCTCATCATTTCCTCCCCTTCCTAATTCTTGGCAGGTCCTCCTGTCCCTTGATTAAAACTCTGCCCTCTATTCCATTCTTCATATTTTACACTAATATCATATAGATCTCTTGTTGTAACATCAAATTTTATAGGGGTATGGTGGAAACCTCTATGAAAAGCAACTCCCCCTTTCCATTCACTGAAGATTCTATCATCTTGATCTGTATTAACATGGAAAGAAGGGGTTGGATATAGCAATAAAGGAGGTTTGTACCTCATTCCTATCCACTTTGTTATGAGATCTTCCAAAATTTTGGCCAAGGCATCTGCTCTTCTGAAGGACCATCTGATGCTAAGAGGAGAGATCACCTCTCTTTTCTTTAGATATATAGGTAATGGAGTGTATCTCTCTTCACATGCGTGTCAGGCCCTACCAACCAATTTTTGCCCCTGTTCTATGAAATGATTATAACAAACTCGAAGTCTATCATCATACCTCCCCTTCATTTTCTCATCCAATAGAAGAGCTACAAATGTCTTCTTGAAAGTTGTTGGTCTACTATTTGAAGATCTCATTTGAAGTCGTATAATTTTCTCTGCTTGAGCATATTCCTTATTACGTTCTTGCCAATGGATTTGATTCTGCATAGTAGACAGTAGAGATCTTAATTGCACCTCTCCCACAAAAATATTAACAAATAAATTAGTATGCTTTTCTAATAAAAGATCATGAGTAAAGAATTCACAGAGCATATCTTGCTCTTTAGGCTTTGAGTCTGCAAATATCTTAAAAAATTCTTTATCATTAGGTTCATGAGGCTGGTCATTGTAAATTCTAAGCAATTTCCATCTTAAACATTGTTCATTCAAAAACATTGAATACAATCTTGATGGTCTTCTACAAGATAAAAGAAATTCAGCTATCTGACATGCTTCCTGTTTCCCCTTATAAGCTTTATGAAATGCTTCTCTTAATAATACCATTTCCATTTTTAATCTGTTATTTTCAATTTGTGCATTCCTTAGGAAATAGCACCATTCCATCCATTTCATTAATAATGGAGGAATATGAATTTGGAACCATTCAGTTACCATTGGTTTGGTTTGAACTTCTTTGGATTCCATCATTGGTTTACTTGTGCTTTCCTGCAAGTCTTGCTCTAATTCCATAATATTACTAAGAGAAGCATTTAATTCTTCTTTCTGTCTTTTCTTTTCTTCCTTAAAGGCTGAAAACATAAGCATAAAATTTCCTTTTAAATTTTGAATTTCTTTATTTAAACCATCTCTGTGTATCCTGTTTTCCTCATTACAATTTTGAATTTGTATTTGCAACTCACTAATAGATGTATCCTTTCCTTGTATTTCCAATTTTAAATCTTGAATTTCTTGATCCCTTTTATTTATTACAGTCTTATATACCATTATTTCCTCTTGTTGCAATTCCATCTCTTCCTTATTTTTATGCAACTGACTTCTTAACTCCTCTATCTCTAGTTTCAATTTTTCCAATTCTATATTAATATTTTCAGTTTCAACTATTTCAACAACTTTATTGACAACTGGAGACAAATTTCCTAACATACTGTCATCAATCTCCATAGGGAGTGGAGATTGTCCCCTTTCTGTTTCCTATTTTTCTTGATCCAGGGCTTCTTCTTCAGACACAAAATGAAAATGTACTTCAACAAAAATTTATTTTTCTGAGGATTGGTGAATTGGCTCCTCAGTTTCCAAGGTTTTCTTTTGCTTTTTAGATTTTGACCTATTCCCTTTACGCTGCATTGGGGTTCATGTATATCTAGAGAATAATCATTTGCTCTGCCTTAAAGGAGGAGTATCCTGATAAGTTAAAATTATTGGATCATTTTGAAGAATGGTTCTTCGTTTCCTCTTAACAGGATTAGTATCCACATTTGGATTTATTATCTCCACATCTTCTGACTGGCCTAGAGTTTCAAACTCCTCATTTTTAAATTTTGGCACTTCCTCACCAAGAATGGGGGGAATTTGGGTTTCAGGATCCTTAGGGTCTTCGGGGGAAGTTGTTCCGGAAGGTGAAGCAACTTGTTTTGAAGATTCTCCTAGTTCTAACTTCCTTCCTGGTGTAGGCTTGTCAAACTTCCCCATTTGCTTCTAGGTTTCTTACAGAAATGATATTTACAAATTAATTGAATTAACCCATGATGCTTTAATGGCCCTAAACCAGTTTTATATCTTTCTATTGAAGAATTAATAGAATCATTCAAGAAATGAGGCAAATTAACCCTTAGAACAGGGTTTTCCTTCCCATGCCGCAAATGTATTAACATGTAGAATGTAGGTCCTACCATAGTAGTAAGTTGACCTTCACAAGTAAAATACTTAATAATCCATGCAACAGCAGTACCCCAGGGTTCTAATATAGAAGCTTGTTGAAACCCCTTATTTTGTCCCCTAGTACTAATAACTATCATGGGTTGAGGGTCCCCTTGTCTAAGAAACAATTCTGATAATTTATGATATGTGATTTGTGTTGTTTCTGATATTTTAATGCCAGAATTTTCTAACCCTAAAAGAGAAGAGATAATTTTTGAACTCACCTTGAAATGCTTCCCATGCAATATCACCTGACCATTAGAGTAATTTTCCGCAATTGCATTCACCAGCTTTTCATTATACCCTCCAAACTTTCTAACAAAATCCAACTGTGATAGGTCGAATGTGAGCGTTAGAAAATGAGCAGCAAGTAAAAGAGTGCAAATAAACACCAAAACAACCTACACCTCAAGATTAGCCTAAGTTGGAAACAACACAAAGTAAAAGCAACAAAACATAATTCTATACCTTGCGTCAAATCGATCCTTTGGTTGGCCCTTCGATCTTTGATGTGTATGCTCCTTGGATGGCAAGTAGATGCAAGCTAAGTGGTGTTGTGAGGATGAGTGCAAGTGGATGAAAGCATGAAAATGGCTAAGTATAAGTTGAGAAACAAAATTGCAAGAGTTTGGCTAGCAAAATGATCTCTCCCAAATGAGAGAAAAGAGGGGGTATTTATAGGATTTTTGAGAATTCCTAGGGGAAATGGAGGGTCAAGATTGAGCCACCAAATATCAAGATGTAGGGCTAAGGTGAGTTGAGAACTCACAACCCCTCACATCTTGACATGTGGCTTGTGATGTAGCCCTAAAAGGTGAGGTGGACATGAGGTGGAAGGAGAAGTACATGACATGGAGAGGGGTACAAAGTACCTTGGGATTGGACAAGATCTCCCATAAAGGAGGTCCTTGTCCCATGGTGAGAGGACATGTGAGGAATTAAAAATTCCTCAAATATTCTCATGGGGAGATAAAAGAATAAAGAATAAAGAAGGACATGTGGAAGAAGTGAAGGAATTAAAAATTCCTTGGTTTGGGATTAAAAGGTGAATTAAAATTCAACAGGGAAGTGGAGTGCCTTGTCCAAAAGGAGAAAGCTTTTAATAAGGTAAACTCAAGGACATATGCCATAAATAGGATGAGGATTAGGTTAGGCTAATCAAATGATTAAGGTTGTGCAAGTACTCAGTTAGATGGACTAATGACTCATTAGAAGCAAGTGGGAGATTATGGAGGATGTGACCTTAATGATGGTTAAGGGTGTGCACATGCTAACCCTAGTTAATTAGAAGAAGATGAAGTAATTAAGATGGATTAGGGACCAACTTGCAAAAGTTGGAGGATGTGACCATGAGAGAGAAAAAAAGAATTAAAAATGAATTTTAATTTAAAAGGGGGATATGACTAAATTAAATAAAAGGGTATATTTATCTAATTTAGAAGAGGAAGAGGGGTAAAGTATTAAATTAAATACTTTAGGACCCTTTTGCAAGATGCAGGGTATTAATTAAACAAATGGTTTAATTAATAGTCATAGGGGATGAGCCATCGGATGAATAAGGAGACGCGTTTGATCATAGGGAAGTGATCAAATTGGACGTCTACACCAACCAACCCACTTCCTCAAACAGTTGAGAAATGTTACTTAACCCTAGTAATTTTTCTGCAGAAGCTGACTCGGATTTCTTCTTTGTACTGCCCATTTTTGTCTTGTCTCTACCACCCTGCTGAAAATTTCAATAATGCCATAAACTTGTGCACTGCTATTTTTGAAAATATGATCAAATTGTAATTATTTACTCTACTCTTGCTCGGAGCTTGATGTGTGATAATGTCAATTTGCATGATGGGCTGCAAAAAGAGTAGCGTACTTAACAATTAATCACCAAGTGGCTCAATTTACTAAATTAGGAAAGGAAACTCATGCCAATCAATTATATTTTATTCAAAAATAACTACTTATATAAAGCAAAAATTTGTACTTACTTTCATTCTATGATCGCTTGAAGATCTCATACCTCTATCGATTTGACAGGATGATGCAATGGTATTAGCTGAAGTGATGGTTCAGTTATTATGACATGAATGAAGAAGCTCATGGATGACAAAATCATTAATGAAGAGAAGCTATTATGGCGGATTTTATTTATAATAGCAAAAGAAGGTGTGTGTACCAATGTACGAAAATCAAAGCATTGAGAAAGATTTGAGATTTTTTATTTTTTTTTAGAAAGGAGGTAGCGGAATGAAAAATGGATAAGTTCTGGAGCACGTGTAAGGAATGCATTTGAAACAAAGAAAATGGATAAGTTTTAGAGCATCGCCGAAAGATGCAACTAGAATGGTAACCAAATGAAAGTTCTGGAGCATCATCAAAAGATGCAACCGGAGCAACGACCGAATGAAAGTTCTGGAGCATCGTCAAAAGATGCAGCCGAAGTAGCAACTAAATGAAAGTTTTGGAGCATCGTCAAAAGATGCAGCCGAAGCAGCAACTAAATGAAAGTTTTGGAGCATCGTCAAAAGATGCAGCCAGAGCAGCAACTAAATGAAAGTTTTGGAGCATCGTCAAAAGATGCAGCCGAAGTAGCAACTAAATGAAAGTTTTGGAGCATCGTCAAAAGATGTAGCCGGAGCAGCAACTAAATGAAAGTTCTAGAGCATCGTCAAAAGATGCAGCCAAAGCAACAACTAAATGAAAGTTCTGGAGCATCGTTGAAAGATGCAGCCGGAGCAGCAACTAAATGAAAGTTCTGAAGCATCGTCGAAAGATGCAGCCGAAAAGAAGAAAATGATGAACACCAATTAACTCAAACTTCTGGAGTTTATATCATTCTACAAGAACATCCTTCCAACATGGTGGGTTGAAGAGTAGGTTCCAAAGCATCGGGCGTTCAGACCGTCAAGTTCCAAAGCACTGGCTAGCTGGACCATCAAGTTTCGGAGCATCTTGAAACGGTGCTCCAGAAATTGGTATTCCTTTATGAGAAGTCCTGCAAAATGAAAACACATTTTAAGTCTGAAATGAAAATTAATAAAAAATGCTTTGAAACAAATTTGGTACACATGTCTTTTTATTACAACTTTCATCATTTTTTTAAATTTTTTTTTTAGATAACAAATCAGGTAGACTCTACCTTGGCTGAGTCAATGCATTGGGTTTCTCCTTGCATTTCTACCAATTTTGTAAATTCTTCTTTATTAACTGGTTTATGATAGATACGTACACGATGACCATTAACTAAGAGGGTTCGTAAATCACCATCAATGGGTTTTAACTGAACTATGTCGTTCTAGAAAACTTCAAAAATTTCATATGGCTCGAGCCAATGAGTCGTAAGTTTTCCTTTATGGTTTTTAATCTTGAATCGAATAGCAAGGCCCAGTCACCATTATGAAATTCTCTTTAATATATTTGTCATGCCAAACTTTTCGTTGATGTTGAACTAGTTCAGTTTGATGGACAACATCTAAACAAAGCTCATCCAACTCACTTAACTGTAAAAGTCATTTCAAATCTAGACCCAACTCCATAGCTGTACGTAGGGTTTGGAGTTCAAACTCAATGGGGAGAAGAGGTTTCTTCCCAAAAACAAGCTCATAGGGGTTGAATCCTGTTGTAGATTTCCATGTTGTATTGTATGCCCAAATGGCTTCAGGCAATTTCCTAGCCCAATCTCTTCTTCCTGAAGAGACAGTTTTTTTCAATATGTTTTCTAACTCCCTATTAATCACCTCTACTTGACCATTTTCATGAGGGTGATAAGGGGATGACTTCTTATGACTCACCTGAAAATGGTTCGTAAATGCTAGGAGAACTTTGGACATAAATTGGGGTCCCTGGTCTATAATGATAGTTCGGGGGGCTCCAAATTGAAGAAAAAATTTATTATAGAGAAAATCAGCAACCTGCTCTTCTCTAGCAACTCGTAAAGCTTGAACTTCTACCCATTTTGTCAGATAATTGGTACAAACTAATATGTATTCTTTCCCTTGAGAGGAAGGATCTATGGGGCTGATAAAATCTAACCCCCATTTTTCGAATGGTTCCAAGGTTACCTAAGGATGCAAAGGCATTTCTATAGAGGTTTTTGGTCTTCCCACTCTTTGACATTCATCACAATGACGAACATAATTTTTAACGTCTTTATGCATGGAAGGCCAATAATATCCAGCACCTAAAATTTTATGAGAAGTTCTTTTTGCAGAGTAATGGCCCCCAAAAGGATCATCATGACATGCCCTCACAATACTATAAGTTTCATCATCCCTGACACATCTTCTCAAAATCATATCAGGTCCACAATGGAATAAAATCCCATTAATCCATTTAAATGGTGCACTCTCTTGAATAAGTTGCTTCCTTTGTCTTGATGTAAATTCAGGAGGTACTTCAGAAGTAGCTAAATAGTTGGCAATATCAACAAACCAAGGAGTCTTTGTAGAGATGGAAAATAGATTTTCATCTAGAAAATCATCTTGTACAAGTGCTCAATCACCCTCTTCTTGTTTAATTTGAGATAAAAAAATCTGCCACCTCGTTAAATTTCCCTGGCTTGTCAAGTATTGTCACATTGAACTCCTAAAGGAGTAGTAACCATCTCATTATTCGACCATTAACTACAGGTTTATTCATTAAATATTTTACAACTGAGTGATCTGTATAAACTATAACTTTATATCTTGTAATATAATGGCAGAACTTTTTAATGGCATGAACCACAACCAAGAATTCTTTTTCTATTGTCATGTAGTTTCTCTCGGCGGATGTTAGGTTTTTGCTAATAAAATATATGGCATATTTACCCCCATCCTCATCTTCTTTCCCTAATACTGCACCAATTGCGTCATCTGAAGCATCAGCATAAATGTGAAAGGGAAGACTCCAATTTGGTCCACGCAGTATAGGAGCAGAGACAAGCTTCTCCTTTATCATTTCAAATGATTGTTGGCACTCAGACGTCCAATTAAAATCCACATCTTTTTGGAGAAGAGAAAACATAGGGGCCGCTATCTTACTGAAGCTTTCTATGAACCTTCTATAATATCTAGCATGTCCAAGAAAACTTTGAACATCTGTTTGCATTTGAGGAACAATCAATTGTTTAATGACTTCAATTTTTTTAGGATCAACTTTTATTCCTTCTGAGGAAATATGATGAGCAAAGACTATTCCTTGTTCCACCATTATTAAACACTTTTCGTGGCTAAGGGACAGTCAGTTTTCCTCACAAACCTCTAAAACCCTATCTTGGTTTTGAAGAGCTTCATCATAGGTTGACCCATATACTGTGAAATCATCCATATAAAACTCTACACAATCATTGACAAGTGCTGCAAATATAGCCAAAATGGCCCTCTGAAAAGTCCTTGGAGCATTACAAAGTCCAAAAGGAAGAACTCGGTATGCATATGTGCCCCAAGGAAAAGTAAACGTTGTCTTATCTTGGTCTTCTAGTGCTACCTGAATTTGGTTGTAACCACTAAATCCATCTAAAAAGGAGAAATATTTTCTCCCAGCCAAGTTGTCCAAAACCTGGTCAACAAATGGTAAGGGAAAATAATCTCGAAAAGTGGCTTTATTGAGTTCTCTATAATCTACACAAATTCTCCACTTCTCATTTTTCTTTGGTACAACTACCATAGGTGACACCCACTTACTATCAGAGATAGGATAAATAAATCCTGCACGAAGGAGTTTCTCAATCTCAATTTTGACAAGATCCTTTAACGTTGGATTGAGTCTCCTCTGTGGTTGACGTACAGGTCTCATATTAGGATCAGTATAAATGTGATGAGTACAAACACTCAGGTGAATCCCCCTCATGTCTGTATAGTCCCAAGCAAAAGCTTTAGAACTTTTTACCAATACATTAAATAATTTATCCTCTTGTATTTTTGTGAACCAACTATTGACGTTCAAAGTTTTTCTCGGTAGCAACATAATTGTTTTTATTCCTGGATAGGCCGAAGTGACAATATGTATCGGTCGTAACAAGGTGTTGAGAGGACAACTATGAGGTATAAGTTGGTGAAATCTTGTAATATCATCAAATAAATAACTCGTTCTAGGAATCATATTGGCCAAGGGACAAGGCATCCCCATGGCAACATAATTTTGTTCCATCCCACTTAAATCAATTGGTTGTCCCAAAAATTTTGGTACACCCTCCATTACCTCTTCACTCAAACCTATAGCCAGGTGTGCAATTTCATTTACTAACTCATCCTCTAATTCCTCTCCATGTTGTTTAATCACTACCATGGCCAAGGAAGCCAAACTGTCTTGCCCACTAAATTCTTCTGGTTCATCAACCCAAACTTTATTATATTTGATGGGTTTAGCAGGAGGATATAAGAATAAACATTTACTATCTAGACCATGTGAAATGGTCATTCCTCCTTCTCGACAATCAATTTTAGCTGCAACAGTAGTCAACCATGGTCTTCCCAAAATTATTGGATAACTATCTTTGGATGTAAGCGATTGGATTATTTGAAATTCAACTGGATATTCCCATCCATCAACTTTGACAAGAACATTTTTAATAACACCTTTTGGAATGGCTATATACTGATTTTCCATCTATAAGACTGTAGTTGTGGGACTTAAATCAATAAGACTTAATTTTTCCATCACATCCATAGTCATTACATTAATAGCTACTCCCAAATCCACCAGTGCATTAGGTAATGCTACCTCATTAATTGTAACAGTTATCAGTGGACTCCCAAGATCATCATATTTTGGAGCAACAGTCCTTCCAAACAAAAAGTCAGCTAGATAGCCATCGATGTGCTCTGTGTTTATTTTCTTTGGTTTCCTTCCTGGAGTTTTAATGCACAGTTTTTGATCAACTGATTCAACTTAGGAATTTCATTTATTTCTTGCAGCAAAGGAACCTCTATTTGCAATTGTTTGATTTCCTGAATTAATGCAGTTTCGGAGGCTAATGTCATTTCCGGAGTATCTTTCAGAATTGTTGATTTTAGATGCTCTAGAAATGGTGCTTGAATTATCTCCTTTGAAGGGGTATCCTTACTAAGCTCAGTCAAAGACTGACCTTCCTCCTCCTGAGGTAAGTCAGTAGCTCCTACCATTGAAGAAGATATAGTAATATTCGCAGGTACGGTAGAGGTAGATGGAGTATCCTTCTCAAAATTTTGAGGAATAGGTTCATCCACTACTTCCTCAATGGTTGGCGATTAAAGAGTCCTATCGGAACGTAACTGAACATTTCCACAATGAATTGCATTAATTCTTGTGACATTATCTTGTTCGGTAGTATATACCGGAGTATTTTGTCGATTGTTCTTAGGATTGGGAAGTGGTTGCACTGGAAGTTAAGGTTGATTTACTTGCTTAGTCTAAGGAAGATTCTGAGGTGGTGGTAACAAATTTTGTTGTTAATTCCTCCTAGGACCAGTATAAAATTGATTTTGTCCTTGATTCCATTGGGGAGCAATATGTTGTGGGTACCATTGTGGTTGTGATTGGTTTGGCCAGTGTTGAGTTCCCCATGATTGACTTGCCCATTCAGGAGGTCCCTAATAAGGAGTTCCCTAATTAGGTTGTGGAGGGTAGGGTTGATTCCAAGATGGAGTCCATTAATTACCAACCCAGTTGTTTTGTGGTCTTCATACAGGGTTGGAATTCTGCCCATAAGAGAAATTACCTCCTTGGCGTTGGTTTAGCACATTTATTTATTCTTCAACCTTAGCATTTTTTTTCTTAGTATTCTTAAGATTAGTAAGAAGCTCACATTGATTGGTAGGGTGGCTTTTCTCACAAAGTTGACAAACATTAACCTTTTCTAAAGGACACTCACGTAAAAGATGTTTGTTTTGACACCTAGGACAATAGATTGACAAAGTCTATGGGTTACATGTCTTTGCTTGTATAACATCCAACGTAGTGTTCAATTGAACAAGTATGTCTATCTTAAGATTTGCTATTTCTTCTCAGAGCTTACCTATCCCGTTATTCCCTCTGAAAAGATTTGTTTTTCGGATTCCTCCTCGAGTACGTGAGAAATTGCGACACAAATCACATATGTCTTCAAGGGCTAACTAAGACACGTCACCTTTTCCCATTAAATCAAGACTTCTTCTTGCATCACCATCGAGTCCCTTAAGAAATATAGTCTTGAGAATCTCAACACTAATAGTCGTTTCTCCACATCGTTTAGATAAAAAAAGAAACCTATCCAAATAGTCCTCTAGACTCTCATCCTCATTATGCCTAAGTTTAAATAGATCTTCCTTACGATCACTCACCCTACAATAACTTTGATATTTATTCAAGAACATAGTCTCCATTTCCTCCCAAGATGTAATACTTCTAGTCGGTAGTCCCATAAACCAACGCATGGTTGAATCCTTCAAAGTAGAAGGAAAGAGCTTCAGTTTATGGTTATCACTTTTATAGTCATAGGTTTGACAAAGGACCTTAAATTCAAAAAGAAATTGGTCTAGGTCTTCTGAGGATAAACCACAAAAGGTTGGAAGGAAAGCTAGAGAGATATTTTTCATCGTTGTATCATCATCTGCATCCAGAGCAATAGGATAAGTGAACGTTCTAGGTAGTTGAGGATCATTATTATTATGGTTAGCATCATTATGGTTAGCTTTAGCCCTCCGATCTCCCATGATGTTTAGAGGAATATGCTCTTCAAGAATAATTTCCTCGACAATAGGTTGTGCTATAGAATGATCTTCAAGAAAATAATGGAAAGCCTCTGGTGGATTAGGCTCAAGTAGCTCATCAACAGAGTGGTCTTCTAAGCCTTGGACCTCCCTATGTATAATTGGAACGTATTTTGGGGGGGTCTTTGGTATAAATCATCCATGAGGGCCTCTTCCTAACCATGCAGAAAAGGAAGCCAAAGATAGTATTTTTGGCCTAAAAGAGGTATTCTAGGTGTCTTCTATTAACACTCAAGCAAAAGAAGCTAAAGGGTCCCCGGAAACGGCACTAAAAAGTGATAGGTTGTCGTTAGGTCCCATTACTTTAGAATATAAAATTCAATTTGTCGACCAGGTAGTGTTCAAGGCAATTTGCAATAGAAGAAGTCCGGAGTATCTCCCTTAGGTTTTCTAACTTTTGAGAACAACTTAATATTAATTCTAACTTCAAACTGTCTAACTATAAAACTGTAAATCAATTTATTCCTAAGAAAACAGGAAATGTTTGAACTGAAAAACATAAGAAAACTAATTTAGAAAGCATGATAACTGAAATAAAATGTACATAAATGATTAAACTAAGAAGTTAGAAAATTATAAAAGCAGAAAAACTTATAAAAATCCATAAAGCATCTTCTTAACAATAAAGATTCTAATAGTTAATAACAGAAGTTCTACGGAAGTAAAAGACAACAAATACTTTAGAACTAAAACTTCATAATAGTAAATTCAATAATTATCTACAGAACAATCAATATAATAAAAGAAAACACTTATCTACTTAAGTCATCTCCCTTCGAGTGGCCAGCTTGTGGGTTATCATGTTCGTTCTCAACTCACATTCACAGTTATTTCAGAAATGCTTCTATCAACAATAATTATCATCCATAACTCATAACTCAGAAATTTTAGATAACAATCTCTTTATTCATAAACTTTGGAAAACATTTTGATTGTATAACATTACTTTTTCACTGTATGTTTTACTTCTGGAGATCATGTCTTTTATAGAAAAACTCTAACTACATCCTATATTTCAGATGGTATGGATAACCATTGAAAATATCTAAAACAGATCTATGAATAACTCGTATGTCTTTTAAAACCCATTACACAGTATTTAAGAGGCTCAAGTCGAGCCATAAAGCTTTTGACTCAAGGATAACATAAATAAAAACTTTAAAAAAAGAACTATATCTTCGGTCCATCACCCTAAAGTTCCGGAGCATATTTCTAGCGTATATCTTCAACCTGTTCTGGAGCACGTGTTGGTTGAATGCTTCTAATCTGCAACTTGATGACCGATTATTATCTACAAAACACTTAAAATAACCCATTAAATCTGTATTGGCAAAATACTTCAAGAAATCAAAAGAAATAAAGTTTTTACAATTTCTCACTAAAAATTAAGCAATTATTTCTCCTAAAATTTAATTAATTGGTAGAGGATAGGGATTTGCATGTATGAAATAGGTCTTTATGGTATTATCATGATGAGGTTATTTTTACCTCATCACAAGCCATCAAGGATATTCCAATTTACACAAAAACAGTGAGAGACCTTTGTGTTAAAAGACTAGGGAGAAAAAGGAAGAACCCTCAAACTGTACATGCCTTAGGGAATCTTGCTGACATCATGTTAGGGAATATCAATGTCCCTAAATACATAAACCCTAGAAGTTCGATCGTGGATGTTAAGATAAATAGTACCCTCATCAAAAATACCTTGATTGACTTGGGGGCAACCATCAATGTGATGACTAAAGAAACAATGCAACTTTTGCGATTAGTAAACCTTAGACCTACAACCACTATTTTAAAGTTGGTAGATAGGTCAACAGTGAAACTTGAAGGCATCATTAAGGACTTGCTCATAGCTTTGGATTCATGGGAGTACCCTACAGATTTTATAGTACTGTAGCCAAAAGCTAACCTTGTAGGTTATCCCCTTATTCTAGAAAGACCATGGTTAGCAATAGTTGATGCATTTATAGGTTGTAGGTTTGGAAACATGATAATCTCAAATGGAACTATGACCAAGAAGTTGGTCCTTTATCCACCATCCCAACCTCAAGTAGATTTATAGCATACCATATGGCCTACCCTAGATGAAGAAGACCAATACTCTCTGTAGACTCTTGTGACCATTGAATGTATCCCTCTATTGAACAACCAAGATGAGGATGATTTAATTGCACACATTATACAAAATAACTATGGTAGGAACCCGCAACAATAGGACTATCTGTCATGTCTGCAAGATCCTTTGCAAAATATTATACCTATTAATTCATCAAAATCAGTATCTCAACTTTTCCATTCTTTACTGCCACAACAATGTGTCCTAGATGTTTTTGGATTTGACATTTCATCCATACAACCCACATCCAAGACCTTAGAAATTATGCTAGGTAGAATTTTGAATGTTAATAGTGAATTATCTACTGAGCAATAGACTTCCCTAACCATTGTAAGTATACAGGAACACATAGCAGCATTTACATGGGACTACCATGACATGAAGGGAATTGATCTAGACTTGTGCATGCACATGACTTATATAAATGATGTTTTTAAACCAATTAGAAAGCCCCAAAGGAGGATGAACCCTACATTGAGAGATATAGTCAAAATTGAGCTACAAAATTACTTGATGGAAGCTTCATTTATCTTATTTTTGAAAATCAATGGGTGTCACCTCTAGTTATTATCCCCAAGAAAGGAGGAAAATAGAGAGTATGTGTGGATTATAGACAATTAAATAATGCCACTTAAAAAGACCACTTTCCACTACCTTTCATTGATCAAGTGCTTAACTCCCTAGCAAGCAAAAAGTACTCCTTTCTATATGGATTTAGAGGCTATAACCAAATTAGAATAGTTCTAGAGGACCAAGATAAAACCATATTTACATGCCCTTGGGATACATATGCCTATTATGTTCTTCCCTTTGGACTATGTAACTCTCTAATCGCTTTCTAAAGGGCAGTGCTAAGCATTTTCTCAAATTTTGCACATGACTCCATGGAAATCTACATGGATGATTTCACAACCTATGGAGAAACCTATGCTAAAGCACTTAAGAACCTATAAAAAAAATTTAAGAGGTGTTAAGACCACAACCTATCCCTAAGTCATGAGAAATGTTTCATGATGATGACCCAAGGGATTGTGCTAGGACATTTTGTATCAAGTGAAGGGATTCAAGTGGATCCCAATAAAATTGAAATAATCTCCACACTCCCTTTGCCACAAAAACAAAGGGATGTCAAGAGTTTTATAGGACATGCAAGTTACTATAGAAGATTCATTTAGAACTTTAGCAAAATTGCAGCACCCTTATTTGTTCTACTTACAAAGGATATAGAATTTGAATGGACCATAGAATACCAACACTCTTTTGAAGCACTTAAGGAAGCACTAACAAAAGCACCTATCTTGAGAGGACCAAATTGGACTTTGCCTTTCCATATACAGAAAGATGCTTTTGAATTTTCCATAGGAGCAGTAAATGGAAAAAAGGAAGGTAATAAGGAGTATTCCATATACTACATTAGCAAGAATTTACAAGGTGCATAACTCAACTACACAATCACAAAAAAGAGATGTTGGCAGTTGTCTATGCAATTAACAAGTTTAGGCACTATATCACATGGTATCTAGTATTTATTCACATTGATCACACTCTAATAAGGTATTTAATGAATAAACCTATGGTTGGTGGAAGAATTTTTAGATGGTTGTTATTGTTGCAAGAATTTGATATCACCATAGTGGACAAACTTGGTAAGACAAATGTGGCGATATATTTTCTGTCTAGATTACCCACTCAATTAGAAGAAGGTGTTGTTGATGATTCTTTTCTAGATGAACATGTATTTTCTCTAACATTGTAGACACCTTGTTTTGTTGATATTGAAAATTACCTAGTAGCAGGGAAGATACCACCTCATTTCTCCCCTAGAGAAAAGAGGTAGTTGGTACATAAAAGTTTCTCATACTCTTGGGTAGCTAGTTATTTGTTCTATACCAGTCTAGAAAATATTATGAGGAGATGCATAAGAGAGGATGAGGTTTATGACATTTTCAAAGCCTGCCATGATGAACCATGTGGGGGACATTTTTCAACAAAGAGGACTACACTAAAGATTCTCATCATCGGCTATTATTGGCCAACTCTTCATAAGGTTTTAGTGAAATATACAAGGAGTTGTGACACCTGTCAGAGGATGGGTAGGCCAATTAAGATAGATGAAATTCCTTTGTAGCCACAGTTGGCACTAGCACCATTTAATAAATGGGGGCTAGATTTCATTGGCCTGATATCACCAACAACCAATAACAAGGAGTATATCCTAGTTTGCATAGATTATCTGACCAAGTGGGTTGAAGTCAAAGCATTGCAATTTGCTAGAGATGGTAATGTAGCCAAATTCCTATATGAAGACATATTCACAAGGTATGGAGTTCCAAGAGAAATTGTGATAGATCAAGGTCCATAATTCACATCAAAGCTAACTACCAAATTGGTTTAGGAGTATGAAATGAGGTATAAGAAGTCAACACCCTATCACCACCAAGCCAATGGGTAGGTGGAAGTAACAAATAGGGAGATTGAAAACATCTTGACCAAAATAGTGTAGATCCACAAAAAAGATTGGGCAGCTAGGTTACTTGAGACAATATGGGCCTATAGGACAACATGGAAGACAACAACAGGCTTTACACGCTATGAGTTGGTGTATGGGAAAACAAAAGTTTTGCCCATTGAATTTGAATACAAGACACTCAGGGCAACAATTGAATTGGATATGGATTTGATAATAGCACAAAAAGAAAGTCTACACAATCTGAATGGACTGGATGAGATTGGAATGGAGGTTAAGCATCACATAGAGATTATTCAGAAACAAAGAGTGAAATGGCATGATCAGTATATAAAGACAAAAGAGTTTATTGTAGGTGACTAGGCTTTATTTTATGACTCAAGGTATAAATATTATAAAGGGAAGTTAAAAACAAGGTGGTTAGGCCCATATGAAATAAAGCAAGTTTTCCCAAATGGAGCAGTCAAGTTGCAGAATATAGATGCTATTAGATTTTCACTATTGGTCAATGGTCACAGACTGAAAATTTACAAGAAGCTAGCATAGAAAGATTATTTTATCATTGCTCTAATGCAACAATATGGACATCATAGTATTTCAGATAAAGACATTGAATAAGCTAGTGATCATGACAAAAGCAATAATCCTGATGAAGACATCCTAATAGACAAGGATACACATGTTGCATAGGTGATCCATTCAATAATTCTTTTCAAATACACTCCATGATGCAATAGGGACCTCCAGCTTTATGAATAAAAGCCAATACATTTCAGAAAGGGACCTGTTATTGAAGGTACCTGCAACACGCACTAGTCAATGAATTCAAATGTTTTTGCCAACTTAATTGCATTCCATCCACATACATTACATTTCTTCGTACATGTAGTCATATGTCTAACATATCATTTCATTCATCCTATCCCATGATACATTCCTTGATTTCCATGCATTCAAGAAATCATTTCATATCCATCAGCCATACATTTTGCAGCCTTCATTACCATGCGCCACCTTGTCATTTCAACCATCACCCATTGTAATTAAATAAATGTCATCATAATTATGCTACAAACACTCCTAATTATTGGTGTAAATAGGCATTTTTCCTATCTAGTCTTATCTAGGTCCTATTTACATTGTTAAGTCCACTTAGGTCCTAGGAAGGTATCTTTCTAGTTAGCAATAATTAGGGGAGAATCTTTCTAGAAGCATTATTTGTCACTTATCTTATCTAGTTGTAATTTATTTAATGCTTGTGTCTTAGGTTGTTATGACTTAGTTGTCTCATGTGATAGGATTAAGACACTTGTCATGATCTTGTCTAATCCTATTCCTCACCTTTCCTATATAAGCAAGGCTTCATATGTATATTTGACCATCTCAATCTCAATTTTAGTTGTGTATGCAATCTTGAGTATTGCATATTGGCCACATCTTGCATCCATTGTTGCAATTTCATGTTCTTGCTTTTCTCTCTTGTGAAAGGTTGTTGTTGGTTTTTGCAGATGATCTTGAAGGTTTGATTTCTTGAGTGACTCGAACATGTTCTAAGAGCTATATCTCAGCTCCTACATGGTATCAGAGCTTCAGAATTGTTAAACCCCTTCTCAGAGCTAAGGGTGATTCAAACTTGGGCTTTTGTAGGGTGCATCTTAGATAAAAAAAAAATAGCATATATATTTTTCCTCATGTACTTTCAAGAAAAATGGTTTCTGGTTTTGTTCAAAACTACAAAATACCATTTTGGTATCTGCTAGATTTTGTAGATAGTGAGAAAATCTTGCAAAAACTGTTGTTAAAATATCCTAGCACAGTTATTTCCCCTATAGGTGAAGATTTTTTTTACCAAATTGTATGTTTTGGTTTTTGGATTCCAAAACGCTTTTTTGGTTTTGTTGGAAACATCAAAATATTATCTCGGTATCCATTATTTTTTGCATGTATTCAGTAAAAAATTTAGAAATAAAATCAGAAGGGTCATGTTTGCATTGTCGGCTGGCAAAATTTACCCTTTTTAAAAAAAATCATATAACATTTGCCTTGATTATTGGATTTTCATGATTCAAGTGGCATTTGAAAGTTGATTTTGTCCTCTACACAAATCTAAGGTCATTTTTATTCATGGAGGCAGATGTGAACATTCATCAACACATGCATATTCTTTTTTGTGTGCATTAGGTTTGTATTTTCTTTGCACCTCATTTCAATTCCAGATTATTTCTCAATCAACTGTTGCTTCATAGATTCCAGGGTTGCACTAGTTTGTGAGTTTTCCAGTGTTCCTTGGCATCGAGTTTGTTGTTGCTTATCATGATTCTAACCCGAGTCATTGAGTGACTTTAATATGGTTTCTAACAAATAGAATTATCCTTCATTGCTTGCCAGATTGAGATTCCAATGTTACTCCACAAGTGTACTTCCAGTACTTCTTTGCAGTAGGTTATCTCATTATGGGGGGGAGGGGTTGTATGATCTCTTTTTTCATCCTTTGTGTGGATGGAGATTGATTAGATTTGTGATGGATATCATTATTGTTTTTATCTCTCTTTTAGGGAGGGGTTTTGTCCTGGTGGTTTTTCTCCTTGTCTCTATTTGTGAGAGATTTCATTTGCATTTGTACATGGGTACCTAACATGGCCTTGTAGCCAATACCCATCTTTTTGTCATTTGCATAATAATTGACTCCCTGTGTTGTACTTAAGGGGGGGTGTTGGTGTAAATAGGTATTTTTCCTATCTAGTCTTATCTAGGTCCTATTTGCATTGTTAAGTCCACTTGGGTCCTAGGAGGGTATCTTTCTACTTAGCATTAATTAGGGGAGAATCTTTCTAGAAGCGTTAGTTGTCACTTATCTTATCTAGTTGGCATTTATTTAATGCTTGTGTCCTAGGTTGTTATGACTTAGTTGTCTCATGAGATAGGATTAAGACACTTTTCATGATCTTGTCTAATCTTATTCCTCACCTTGCCTATATAAGCAAGGCTTCATATGTACATTTGATCATCTCAGTCTCAATTTCAATTGTCTATGCAATCTTGAGTATTGAATATTGGCCACATCTTGCATCCATTGTTGCAATTTCCTGTTCTTACTTTTCCCTCTTGTGGAAGGTTGTTAGTTTTTACAGATGATCTTGAAGGCTTTAGTCCTTGAGTGACTCTAACATGTTCTAAGAGCTATATCTCAGCTCCTACACTAATTAGCTTCACATGAGCTGAGTTCATTTCACTTCACGTTGACAGGTACACATTCTAATTTACCATAATTAACATAACCTGCAATTGTTTTTCAATTTATTCACATTTAATTTTGCATGATTCATACTCATTATCTTATTTCTATCATATGTAATTAAACCTTCAGCCTAGTAAGGTATAATTAAGTGAGGTCACTTAATGACTTTAGTTGGGGGAAGAGTACACATTTCCCAATGTTTTCATTTTTATTGTTGCCACCAAAACCACCAAATACCTTTTTATCTTTCTGCAAAGCTTTTTTCATCATCCCAATTACGAGCCATAACCCAAGCCCAATTTAAGTTATAACAAATATAATATAAGTAGTTGGCAGTTGGCAATTGAATTTTAAGAATTCAAGTATAGCAGATAGGAAGGATTCTAAGGATTGGTGAGGTTTAGGAAGGATTGTTAAGGTTAAATCTATGAGTTGAATTTGTAGAATTTGAACATAAAAGATTAATTTACCATAATGGGAGGAGATATTATTCACAAAGAACCTTCTGTACATTAAAAAATACTAGAAGATAGGTTAGTCTTTCCTATTTTTAGAAATGTAGGATGGTTGGACTATTTCTTGAGGTTGATAGAGTATAATGAAGTTATGATAGAACAGTTTGCAGAGACACTAGAGCATGATGAAGCCACTATTTGAGGGCTAAGGGTAGATGCTTTGGAGGCTGGAATTGCAGAGGTATCCACCCTGCCAAGAGGATTTGAATTTCTTGTCAACGAAAATGTAGTAGCTACTAGGGAAGAATTCAGAGAGCCTGGAGAGAATTTTGAGTTGTCATCCCAAGGTACCAAAATATTTTCACTACCATGGGTATTGACTTCTTGTGACTTATATTTTCAAATATATTACATGTGATGGTAGACAACCTCTTCTTTATACTATGCATTTCAAACTTTTGAATCACCTCCATCATGATGTAATGGTTAATGTGCCAAATTTTCTTTATAATCTATTAAAGAGAATGGGGTCTGAATACAAATGGAAAAAAAACACTACATCTCTATCATACTATTGTGTAGTTATCCTACTTGTGAAAAGAAGTCTAAGGGTTCACTACTCGCGTGTCTCTTGGGAAAGCTTTTTAATTTGTAACCATATTAGCAATATACTTGAAGAACTAGTTGTTCTAGAGAATTTGAAATCACATGTTGCATCATTAAGGGAAATGCCCTCGGGTTCACATGCTACTTCACCTACTTATAGTAGGGGAGAACCAGAGGAGTAGATTCTACGAAGGTCACCACACATAGCCTTTGAGCAACCTGCAACAAGTAATGTCCAAGAAAACCCAACTTTTTCTAAGACACCAAAAATAAGAAAGAGGAAAGGTGGACCTTCCCCTACTCCCAAGAAAGTGCAAAAGAAGAAGGCCACCCAACCAAGGTGTTCACATCACCCAAAAAGGAAAGGTGTCATTGTTAGAGTTATCATGTATTAGAGAATAATTTATTACTTTAATTAATTATGATTCTAATTCTCATGCACTTAAGCTAAACTTAGGTTTTCTTTATTAGTTAATTTAATTCTTTAATTATGTTAACTATAGAGCTAATATTATATTAATTTGTCTCATCACACAATATTTTGACACTTGTCATGATCTAATCCCTTTTCATTAGGGTTGCTCTTTTAAAGCATTCATTCTCTCTTGTAATTATTCATAGAACTATAAGTATTTTCTTTTTGAGAAATAACATATCTTTCTTTTGCAGAGATCTTGGGTGGAAGGTGTTTTGTTCATTGTTTGATCATGTGGCTCGTGTTATTTACAAATCTAACATGGTATCAAAGCAAGGATTTAGTGAACCTCTTCTCCATTTTTGAGTTTTTTTTCTCATTTTGGTTACAAGGTCAAATCTAGAAATTTTCAGTGTCTTTTTTGCAATTTTTGGAGGTGAGTGAATTTTCAGAGCACTTTGGCACAAAACGATGTGTTTGGTGTGGCCAAAAACCTAAAGATCCACTATTTTTTGTGAAAATCTAAGAAAAAAAATTTTAATTTTTTTTGTTGGCATGATTTACGAGGTAAAAAAATCCGTACAGTAGTACAAAATTTGTACTATGTATAGATCCATATGTCGTACCGTGTAGGCCGTTAATTTGCAACAAAATAAAAATCTATGGGTTTAAAAAAAAAATTGTGCAGGTTTATTAAAAAAATTCATGGGGTTTAATTTTTTTTGAAACAAAAGATTTTTTTGTTCCAAAAGTTGCTACACTTTTTGGTGATGTGACAGTAGAATATTCTTTACAATATTCTTTGCTTTAGCCCCCAAACCCAAAAAATGGGTGCCCATATGTCCAAGGGCTGAAATTTTAAGGCCCCTGTTTGGTTTTCTAAAGCAAATTGAGCAGTTTTACAAAATCAAGTATATCTTGGGCATACAAACTCTATTTTTTGAAAACTTTATATTGTTAGAAAGTTGATTTCGAGCCCATTTCGGATATGCAGGTTTTTTTTTTTTATATTTTACTAGAAATTTTCTACAATCAGTTGAATACATCCCTTCTATTCTACAAATGAATTGGCATTGGAAAGCTCTTTCAATGCTCTACACAGCCATGCAGTCCATTTTTCTAGAATATTCACAAGGTACACAAGGATCTCTCTAAAGTGAATTTTACTTTTTAAGCTTTTATGATCTCAAAATTGTATTTGGGTTTGGTTTTTCCTATTGTGGGGGGTATATTTCTCACTTTCAGTATCTATATACATTTGAGATCATAAATCTTATATCGCACACTGTTTTGAAAACCACAACTATCATGGCAGAAACCTCTTCATTTGAATGCCTTACACCACACAACTATCATACTTGGAAAGCTCATATGACCAAAATGCTCATGTCGAACGGTTTATGGTCCACTTTGGATGAAGTACAACCAACATTGACTAATCAATATGAGATATTTCAGTATAGGAACAAGACAAATGAGGCTATGGGTTTGATCTCACTGCATGTTTAAGACAACCTATTATTTCATTTGGAGTCTTGCAACACTCCTAGGGCTATGTGGATGAGATTCAGTGATATTTTTGGCAGAATTAACATCACTTGTACTTGATTCTTACCTCTCCATTTAGGACTTCTTGCAGAGGTTTAGTCTCTTAGATCTCTTTTGCAGGGTTGTGGGAAGAATAAAATGGACAAAGAATGTATTTTCTTGATTTTCTCTAAGCTTCGAGGGTTATTTCAGGTCTTCTCTTCTACTTTCTATTCTACTATGTATGCATTGGGTGATGCATTTACCATGCCTACTTTTAAGGTTTTATGTGATCATTTGACTTGTTAACAGGAAAATGTGGTTCAGTTTGAATCTCTTTTTGGTTCCAAAACTCAGGCACTGGTAGCACATACATCCAAAGGGAAATATAAGAAGAAATAGAATCCCAAGATAGATACTTCATCAGGTAGTGAGTGTTCCTCCAAAACATCTCATAAGTCAGAACAAAAACCTCAAACCACTCCTTGGTATGATAAATCTTCTAAGTCTGGTGAGTCTTCCTCCAAGATGAAGAAGAAATCAGATGAACCTTGCAATTTTTTTGGTGAGGGACATCCAGTTAATAGATTTTGGAAGATAT
This sequence comes from Sequoia sempervirens, assembly GCA_007258455.2. NCBI lineage: Eukaryota > Viridiplantae > Streptophyta > Pinopsida > Cupressales > Cupressaceae > Sequoia > Sequoia sempervirens. The sequence goes on along the minus strand of VDFB02368885.1, from coordinate 72,937 downwards.
TAGAGGCTTTGAAGGAATCGATGCAGCAACATAACATCTCCACCCCTAAATCTTCTTCCTCATCTACAGGTAAAGGTCATGCTCTTTCTACAATAGCCTTACCTTTTGCAGCTCCATGGATACTTGATTCTGGAGCAACACATCACATGAAACCTTCTCAGGATTTGGTCTCATCCCTTTCAGATTGTAGCACTACTCATATTGTAGTTGGGGATTCTACACAACTTTCAATTTTGGGCTCAAGCACTGTCACATTTGAGGGTGTTTTTCTTTAGGAGGTACTTGTAGTTCCTGATATCTATACCAACCTTCTTTCAGTGTATCAATTTTTTAATTTGGCACTGATAAGATAGTTGAGTTTACCCCACATGATGTAGTTATTTGAGACCTTCATGATCTTGATGTTATTGTGGCTATTGGGAGTGTTGATACTTCTTCTCATTTATATCGATTTGATGGTTTTGAGATTTTAGCTGGTTCAGGTTCATCCTTCATAGCACATGAAGACATTGAGAGCATGTTGTGGAATGAACGTTTCGGTCATGTCAATTACAAATATCTCTAGCAGATGAGTACATAGGAATTAGTGTCAAGGCTCCCTAAGATTTCTTGTACTAATTTTGTTTATCGAGGATGTGTTCTTGGAAAACATCACCGAGATTATTTTCCTATGGGTAGAGCCACATGTACTAAGGCACACTTAGAGTTGGTTCATAGTGACATCATGTCATTTCCCACTCCTTCATTTTCAGGTGCCAAATATGTGCTCACATTTATTGATGACTTCTCCAAGTGTACATGGGTGTACTTCTTAAGTACAAGAGTGATTCCTTTGACTCTTTTAGAATCTTTACGACATTTGTGGAGAAGCAATCTGGTCTTTCTATTAGATGGATATGCACAGCTAATGGGGCAGTATGCTAATCATACTTTCAGGGACTTTTGCATTAAGCATGGTTTGTAGCATCAGATTCTAGTTCCATACACCCCTCAGCAGAATTATGTTGCTAAGCGAAAGAGCAGACTTTATGGGAGATGGCCAACTATATGATTCAATCACGAGATATGCATTCTTCTTTTTGGGCTGAGGCAGTTAATCATGCCAATTATATTCAGAACTGTATGCCTCATAAGGCATTGTGACATTTGACTCCTGAGGAGGTTTGGTCCCATGTCAAGCCCGATGTATCTTCATTCACAGTCTTTGGTAGTGAGGCTTGGGCATTCATTCCTGAAGTTTAGTGTAAATCCATGGAGAGGAAGATCCAACCACTCATATTTTTTGGATACTATGAGGATGTTAAGGCATATAGGTTGTTTGATCTTGATTCCAGAGAGGTCTTGTTTTGACGAGATGTCCATTTTGATGAACGCTTTCCTTTGATGGATTCTCCATCCCTAGATTCTCCCCCATCTCCTACTACTCACTCCTCATATATTGAGGATTTCTCATCTCTTGAGGATGAGGATGATGCTCTATCTATTCTACCACCTCTAGATATTCAGCCTTTACCCAAGTGGGCCCGTAATACTATTGATGCAACTGGACCTTTGGCAGGTGATCCTTCAGACTCCTATCACACTTGTGCACAGACATTAGGTGTTGATCTTTTGAGTCATACCATTTTGGATGATCCTCAAAAAAATTCAGAGGCGGTTGGTATTCCTGGGTGGGATAGTGCTATGGTAGATGAGTATTCTTCTCTGATGAAGAATCATACTTGGGATTTAGTTCCTCTTCTTAAGGGAAGAAAGTTGGTTCGGTGCAAGTGGGTGTACCGTACCAAATATGTTGTAGATGGTTCTATTGATAATTATAAGGAACACATTGTTGAAAATGGTTTCTCTCAGGTCAAAGTTATTGATTATTCTGAGACTTTTGCCCCTGCTGCCAAGATGAATTCTATTCACCTTGTACTTTCCCTTGGGGCTTCACAAGGATGGTCAGTATTTTAGATGGATGTGAAGAGTTCCTTCATGGTGATCTTCATTAGGAGATTTATATGGAGTAGCAACATGGTTTTACTTAGGACTCTTCGTTGGTTTTTAGACTTCGTCATTCACTATATGGTCTCAAATAGGCCCCTCAGGCTTGGTATGAGAAGATGGACACTTTTCTACTTTCTTCTAGCTTCACATGATGTCATTCTAATCCCATGATGTACATTCAAAGACAAGAGGGTGATATTTTGATCCTTGTGCTATATGTGGATGATTTCATCCTTACAGGTGTTTCATCCTCCATGATCCAGAATGTTCAATGAGCTTTGATGGAGTAGTTTGAGATGACAGATCTCGACCTTCTACACTAATTTCTTGGTTTATAGGTTATTCGGTCTTCAGATGGGATTTCCATATTTCAACAGAAGTATGCTCTTGACATTCTTCAAAGATTTGGCATGCTTGATTGCAAGCCTATCCCCACACCATTCCAGTTAGGCGTTGTGTTGTTTTTCACTTGTACTACACCTTCAATAGATGCTACATTATACAAGAAGTTGGTTGGTAGTATTTTGTACCTAGCACATTGCTCTTTCCTTTGTGGTTGGTCTTGTCTCTCAATTTTCACATGATCCACATGAGAGTCATTGGAAAGCTTTCAAACGAATTTTGAGATATATTCAGGGCACCTCACATTATGGCATTCACTATGCATCAGGAGATCCTCAGATTATTGGCTTCATTAACTCAAATTGGGTTGGTGATGTCAATGATAGGAAGTCCACTTATGGCTTTGTTTTCTACCTTGGTTCTAGTCCTATTACATGGTCTTGTAAGAAGCAATATGTTATTGCATTATCATCCATAGAGGCTAAGTATCATGTAGCGGTTTTGGCTAGCCAGGAGGTTTTGTTGCTTCAACAGTATTTGACCAATTTTGGTTTTCCTCTTGATAGTCCCACTATTCTTTGGTGTGACAATTAGAGTGCCATTCACATTTCTCACAATACAGTGAGCATCAGCGTACTAACCACATAGAGATCCACATGCACTTCATATGACAGTTGATTCAGGATAGTTTTCTCACCTTGGAGTACATGCCTACAAAGGAGTGAGTTGCAAACATCTTCACAAAACCTTTGCCATTTCCTCGCTATCTTCAGTTGCGATCGATGCTTGGGGTGAAGGAAGTTGTCCTTGGGGGGTCTTCATGAGGCCTTCCTTCCTTCATGTTTTCTTTACATGCTTTCATCTCTTTTTGGAGTGGAGTTTTTCCCATGAGGTTTTCTCCATTTCTCTATTTTTCAGAGATCTTTTAGTTGTACTGGGTACCTCATCAGGCCTAGTTGTCAGGACCCATTCATGCTTTCTTTACTTTTTATGCATTGGTTTTTATATTTTTTTAGCTACTCCCTAAGTTACACTTAAGGGGGGGTGTTAGAGTTATCATGTATTAGAGAATAATTAATTACTTTAATTAATTATTATTCTAATTCTCATGCACTTAAGCTAAACTTACGTTTGCTTTATTAATTAATTTAATACTTTATTTATGTTAACTATAGAGCTAATATTAGATCAATTTATCTCATCATAGAAGATGTTGACACTTGTCATGATCTAATCCCTTTTCATTAGGATTGTTGTTTTAAAGAATTCATTCTCTCTTGTAATTATTCATTCTATAAGTATTTTCTTTTTGAGAAATAGAAAATCTTTCTTTTTCAGAGCTCTTGGGTGGAAGGTGTTTTGTTCATTGTTTGGTCCTGTGGCTTGTGTTATTCACAAATCTAACAGTCATGAGGGATAGTGTCAAGAAACTTGAGGAAAAGATGAATGTGGCAGTGGAATATTTGGACTTGCAAGACAATGTTTCTAAGGATGCACATACACTTGTTAAAATAAAATGGTATGTTTCAACCACCTTTGAATCTTGACTTAGAGGACATTTTTGTTGCTAATAAAACTCGAAGAAGAACCCCACAAAGCCCTAAGAGTGAGGTTTGTGCATATATTGGGGTTGGTGATGACCAAACTTTTGAAGAAGATGAGAATTTATTCATAGAAGAAATAAATGTAAAGAAGAAGTTACATGAAGCATTCGAAAGGAATAAACAGTTAGAGGAATTGGTGAAAACATATGAAAAAAGAGACAAGGAAAGGGAATTGAAGATTAAAGAATTGGAGGAGAAACTTCATAGCTACGGGAATGGGTCTAAATTGGACTTGCTTATGCAACTTTCCATAGTAAAGGCAAGGAACATAAAAATCATAGTTCTTGTTGTGTGAATTGTGAGAGTTAGTAATAAACACACAAAACCAATGAAACACATTACAATAGAGAATTGAAATTATAGAATTAATCAAATTCAAAACACAATCAATCACTAAAACCATTCCATTGCTTCCTATCTCTAAGAATTCCTTGAATCATAATGGCTCTCAGATTTTGCTTGCACTATGACTTTCAAAATGACAACCTAGGGAATGGAATGTTGTAAATGCAAGAAACTTAATTCCTACATGATTTGATAAGATGTATGATAATGCTAAATGATGCTATGATATTATGTTGTAAATGATAATGGTAACGTGACAATGGATATGATACTAAAGACTATGGTGCAAATGTTGTATAAAACTACTTTGATAATGAAAATGCAGCTATGAAACTAAGCCATGATTCTAAACTAATATGATGCTACAATGCTCAAATGCTAAATGCTAAATTTCTCTAAATGCTTTATGCTTATGCTCTAAATTCTCTCATATAATTTTTGCAGAGTAAGTTTGCTCAAGATGGGATTGCAAATGTTGTAGAATGAGGCTATATTTATAGGATTTCCAAGGCATATTGTGATATGGCATGATTTGAGGGTTGGGATTTCAGCTTGAAAGATGAACGGTGGAGGATAAAGAGGTTAGAGGGAATCATGGAGGATGTTCCCTTTAGTAAAACACTTTGCCAAGTGTTGAAGGGAATCAATGGAGGAAGAGAGCCATGTGTCTCCAAGTTTGTTTCAAGTTTGTTGAGAATAATTCTAATTTAGAAATTAGATTTATTTAAATTCATGAGGCACAAGGTGAGGTGGATGATGAGGTGGCAGGTGGTTAGAAAGTTGTGTAGAAATGTGACAAAATTGAATTTAAAAATTCAAATTTAGTGAGAGGGAATTAATCAAATAAAACAAATTAGTTAGATTTGTTTATTTAATTAAATCATGAAGAAAATGATTTTAGAAGAATTTTAAGAGAGTGGACTATATAAATAAATTTAGAATTTATTTATAAGTAGAGGAATTAAGATGGTTTATTAATTAAATAACTCGTATTTAATTAATTGATTATCCTAACAGATTTTAGGTGTATACATTTTTCCCCTCTTTGAAGTGATGTGTTTACACATTGCTTCAAAGAAAAATCTGCTACTAACGCCGAGAAAAAATAAATTATATGCCCCAAATGCTAAATTTCAAGTGATGACGGATATATGCCCTTGCGGGAGATAAATCGATGATTTTTTGAATTTTTGGATATTTTTGAAATTTGATGATGATTTTATGATTTGATGATATCTTAACGATTTATCTCCCGAAAATGATATTGATCCAGCTAGTGTTGATGAAATGATTAATTAAGCCCCTTTGAAAAATAAAATAAATCAACCCCACAAAAATACCACTTAATTGGCCTTTAAAAGGTTAAAAAGATGGATTCGAAGTTCATTTCTGCATTTTGATTTTGAAATTTGAGAGTGATTGAGCAATTGAGCAATTTGAGCAAGATGGTGATTCCCTACCACACACACCGATTTGAGCGCATGCAATGTCACAACCACCTGACCGTGTATAGACCTCTGGTACGTACCCTGAAAAACCTCCTCATGAATTTTGAAAATCATTTTTCCCACACTTTTTCATGTTTAAATTCTGCTTTTCGTGTTTTAGCGCATAGGAACACTGATGTAGCACATTGAATGATTGTTCTAGTGCATAGGTCATGTTTTGTAGTGCATATATACTAGATTTTAGTGCATATAGGGAATTAGCGCTTAGAGTCGGTGTTTTAGCGCATACAATGAATGTTCTAGCGCATATGGTTTATTAGCACATAGGTGATGTGATTTAGTGCAATAGTTCAATGTTATGGCGCATAGAATCATTTAGTGCATTGATAGAGGGATTTATCGCATTGATGCAATTTGATGGTGCATACAGTGATTTAGTGCATAGAGACTTTATTCCAGCGCATCCACCAAATTTTCTAGCACATCCATGCTTTTAGCGCTTTGAGTCTATGTTTTAGCGCATCTAGGTCAAATTATTGAATTTTTAGATTAACTCCTTGATTTTGATGATTGTTGATTGCGTCAACCTTTTATTTGATGATGATTGATGATATTGATAGATTAGATGATGATTGATCTCATGATAGGTGAGATTCAATAATATGATGATGATTATTGACCTCATGATAGGTGAGGATCAATGATAGGATAAGGATTATTGACCTCATGATACGTGAGGATCAATGATAGATTGATGATTGTTCTCATGATAGGTGAGGATCAATGATAAATGCTCACAAGATGCAATCAAAATCTCATTAGAGCTAATTAGGTTGATTGATTGATTGATTTGCTGATTTGTGATATGTTATGATGATAGGAGCCTTCGACAGTCCTACATATTTGGGAGCACTTCCCAAGGACCTAGGAGTTGATTCTGCATTTAGATCAGGCTGATCTAAATGTGATTGGTCGATGCAGACTGACTTCACTGATAGATATGCCCCAGCATCGAATTAATAGGGGGCTTCTGACCGCATTAGTAGAGAGATGGTACAATGATCATAATACCTTCCACTTACCTACCGGCAAGATGATAGTGACCCCAGAGGATGTTTACTACATTTTGAGGATTCCAGTTGTCAGAGAGTTGGTTGTATTCCACCGAGTAGGGCGGTATAGATGTACTATGGAGAGTGTTTGAGGATGATCGGATTTGCGATTACGAGATCCCATGGTGAGATATGGTTGATGCATATGTGACATTGACATGTGTGCTTGCTAGTTTTATTAGAGGATTTCTATGTCTCGACCGTAGGTCGAAGGGACTTTTAGTTGGATGGGGCCAGATACTCGAGAGTATGATCACACAGGGTACCTAATATGTGTGGGGATCTTTCATTCTTTCCCATTTATACCATAATTTGCACTAGGTTATGTATCTGAGAGGAGCCAATTTGTCAGTAGGAGTCACACTGTTGCAAATATGGGTGTGGGAGCATATAGTGGTCACTCGTCCAGTGGTAGATAGACAACGGCCAGAAGGGAGGCCATATGTTCATGCATATATAGGTCTAGTTGTCAAACCTAAGTTGGGAAAACTGGAGTACTGGAGGAGAGTACTGGATGATCTTGAGACAGTGACATGGTGACCCTACTTAGACTGCGAGCAGTGGCCAGAGGATGATACTGAGATGTCATATTTGTGCTCATCTATGTACCTAATTAGGAGTACACAATTTATCATTGAGAGGTTTCTACTGAGGAGGGTACTGCGATAGTATGGCAGGGTACAAGGCATGCCCCAGGGAGTTGCTCATTATGCACGGCGACAAATAGATGTACTAGAGTGGGGACCCACTTTGTCCTATGATGTTGTAGTTGAGGAGTACCAAAGTTTATAGGCCATTATTTGGGATTATCATCTAGAGGCCATAGAGGCTCCTATATCTGAGGAGTATGCACAATACCTCTTCGCACATCCCTTCCCATAGATTTTGAGTCCAGATGAGTCAGTACCTTTGTTAGATGATGAGCCAGCACCACATGCACGTAGACAAAGGATAGATGGAGTAGATGTAGAGGAGGAGGAGGGAGAGAGCAATGATGATGGAGATGGGGATGGAGATGGAGGAGGTGGGGATGGTGATGGGGGTGATGGTGATAGAAGTGATGATAGTGGAGGAGATGAGGGTGGTGCGGGGCCAATGATAGATGTGTGAGACTTTAGAGTGCCTTAGAAGAGGTGATCATTGGTAGCTACAACACAACAACATGTACAGATTTGGCTACCCTCACAACAGCAACAGACATAGATAGTTGCCTTATAGTCACAAGTTCAAGCACTACAAGGACAACTTGTGCAGATATGAGGATAGATTGCCACACTTACAATGAAGAGAGATACCCTGAGGCAGTGGGTTGAGCAGGCAGAGGGCATGGCAGAGAGATTGCAGAGGGTGGCCAAGGGCATAGGTACAACTGATTATCTAAGAAAGGTACGGTGCTCAGCCAGGGAGGCTGAGTACTACAAGCTAAGATACCATAAGGCAGTTCCTCTAGAGCGTTGAGAGAGTTATGCACGGTCTGTTAGTGCTCGCACTCACTTCAAGACCACCAACAAGGGTGTTACAGGGCCACCTCGCAAGGATCCAGGGGCAGGGCCATCAAGTACAACCAGAGGCACAGGGCCAACACCGTCAGGGGGGAGCACAACATAGCTCCATGATGATCATTTGAGATGCATTTGGGACATGATGTGTACTCCTTGATTCAGTTGAGACACTATGATACACTGCCATTTTTTTTTGATGATGTATCTCATTACACATTTGTATATCATTGTACACTTGACATTATGATTTTGAGGTTATATGATATGCGGCGATGATTATCGACCTATGTGTCTATATGTGATTTATGATGGATGCATTTAATTTCTGCTTTATGATGCTTATGTGATGCTTAGATGGTGATTATGTATGTATGCAGTGATGATATGATAATGCATGATTTATGCTCCTAAATGCTTTATGGATGATGTTTTATGCAATGAGATGGATGCAAATGAAAAATGAAATATGATGCCCCTTATGTTTTTGTATTTTCTCAGTGCAAATATATGAGATGAGTTTGATTATGCAAATGTGATGCAATGTACTTCTTTATTTATTTTTTGTGTTTTCTAATGCAAATATTATGATGTAATGCATGGATGGATGTATGATACACAAATGATTATGCAACTATATGAGAATGATATGTTTTTGTTAATGCCAAGTGTACTCAATCCATTAATGATAGAGATGACATCATTGTGAATTTTTTCCAGCCTTGGAAAACCCATAAATACAAATGCAAAAACTAACATGGACGCAATCTAACTTAACCATGCAGATCTAATATGCAAATTTTGTCATCGTAACAGGCGATTTGTTGTGTTTTTTTATCATTGAGATCTAGATGTGAAATCCTAGGTAGCGCATCTAATATTTCTTCTGGTGCATATGAAACATATTTTAGCACATTCAATTCCTGTCACGACGCATCCAAATCATCTTTCACGCATCCAACCCATCTTTCGGTACATTCAAGGGGTTTTCTAATGCATTGGGTCTTTATTTTAGCACATTTAGTAGTTTCTTTAGTGCATCTAGTAGTTCTTTCAATGCATAGGAGTGATCTTTTAGCGCATTTGGTTTATTTTGTAAAATTTCAAAATCCTGAGAACTAATTGATGTTTTATGTGTTGTAGGTCCTTAATACACTGGTCAAATAAAAATATATCAAACTACTGATGATGTATGCAGAGGTTGGATTTGTTTTATTGTCTTCTTTTAATTAAATTAGGAACCTAGTTTAATTAGAAGATTAAATAACCCCTTGTCTAGTGCTTGAAGTGATAGGCCTATGCTCTCCCCTTAACTAAGTGACTAGAATGCTAGACTCACTATTTTATGCTTTGTTAACACCTTTAGAAGGATTTTCATAGTGGGAAAAAGTACTCATCCTACGGGAATGACCTAAGTGGGAACAACTAAAGCCAAGTTTTTCAACCCACTATAATCAAAAGAAAATTCGGGGAAGTCCGCAATTCGATGGTAGTGTGCAATATAACCATTCCCAAAGCCTTTGTTCTAAAGGTTGGGAGGTCTCCTGAGGGAGTTTATTTATTTTCCGTACCGAATGAAAACCCTTATTATGAACCTTAGTGTAGAAGCTAACCGAGGAAGTCTCTGAACACTTTTGATATCACAGTGCAAGGGGAGGGAAGAATCTTCCCCCAAGACACTCACCATATAACCATCAGGGATTATTGGCCAAAGGTGGAGGATTCAACCTTGGTTAAGACCCAGGAAAGGAAAAAAATGGGTTCCCTCTAGGGGGTGACACGACTATGCGAGTTGACATGGTTTTAAGATGTAGGTTGTGGTATTTTAAGTGACCCTTGAGAATTGAAAAATGTTTGAACTGTCTTCTCTTGTGTTATACCTATGGAAATAGAAGGAATTAGACCAGATTCTTGAATACACACTCAATGTTTAGTTCCTAGGCTTGACACAACTTTTTGAAAACTTTTTTTTTGTGTTTGAAGTCATAATTCAAGAAATCATCCATTTAAAGCACTTAATTCCTGTAATTCACAAACTAGAAACCAAGAAAAAAATCATTGTTCAGAAAAGCATACCTTGGAAACATTCAAATTTACAAATTAAAAAGAAGAATAACTAGATAGATTTGCAAAAACACTGAACACTTCCAGATTAGTGCATCCATTCCCTATTTTGGTGCATACACTATTTTTTCTGGCACATCTGAGTCAGTTTCCAATACACCTAGTCCATCTTTTAGTGCATTGAGTCCATTTTCCAGTGCATCTGTTCCATCTTTTAGCACATTTGCAAACCCTTTTAGTGCATTCACCAACAAATTACCCAGTTGAAATCACATTTAGGAGGGGCAGTATAACACATTCTTGCTTTATCTTAGCGCATCTAATCAGTTTATTAGCGCATCTAGGTCACTTTCTTGTGCAATGGTTCCATATTCTAGCGCATCTGCAAAATTGTCCAATGCATTCACCTACAAAATACCAAGTTAAAATCATCATACTTAGGGGAAGTCTAGCGCATCCTTGGCTTTTTCTGGCACATATTGTCCATTTTCTGGTGCATCTAAGTCAGCCTTCGGCACATTGAGTCCAACTTTTAGCGCATTCATTACATTTTCTCGTGCATTTGTTCATTTGTTTAGCACATTAAGTATATTTTTTGGCACATCTTAGGTATAGTCTAGCGCATCCAGGTTGTTTTCTAGCGCACCTGTGCAATATTTTAGCGCATCCATACCCTATTTTAGTGCATCTAGTAAATTCAAAACCAGAGAGTTAAATTCATCCCCTGTTTGATAGTTTAAACTAGAATTAAGGATCCCTGTTAACACAGAATCATTCCTCAGGTACAAAAAAAATCTTAAACTTGTTGAAACTGACATTTGCAAGTGGAATTATTCAAACCAAACTAAGATCTAACATCTTAAAGTGCCTAAACATCCAACACATCTTATTGTTAAGCTAAGTTTCATCGTAAGGATCTGTCATCCTTCATCATGAAACAACGCTATATAATCAAATTAAACTTAGTCTCATCAATAGAATTTGTCATTCTATTTGACTTAGTTTTCATCCTTAGCACTCCAAACAAAGATCAAAGTTTAGTCAAATCATAACACTTGTGTGCCCGTTCAAACAAGATTACAAAAGTAGAAACTTAAGGAAAAATAAATTGAGACTCAAAACACCATGGCTAAACTTGAAGAAAATTCATTTCATAGTTTTCACAACACTAAAAATGATGAAATAAATGAGGAAGATATCCAAACAGCACAACAAGATCCCAAATTCCACAAATTCATGAAAAAGATTTTTGAAAAAGATGGAGAAAAATATTTCTTAATGTTGGATAATCAAGGTATCAAACTTCCACATGACTTTGATGTTAATCAACTGAAAGGAGTACCTAAAAGACCTGAAATTGATACACAAAACACAAAACAAGTGGTTGCATTAACTCATTAAATGAAAAACCTCCAATAGCATATTCAAGACATGCAAAGAGGAACCACAAAAAGATATTTGCTACAAGATATTTGTCCAGGGTATGTACATGAAGTTTTCCAATGACAAGTAGAATGATGTTGAAAGTGAATGACGAAAGCGAATGGTCGGCATGCTCAAATAGATAGAAAAGCTAATCTTTCACAAAGAGCGCCTGTTGTCAGGTTTTCACTACTTGTTTTTATTGCACTTTTTCAGATTTTATGATTTTTTTTGAATTTTTCCAATTTTTTTGTATTTTTCTCTTTTTTACTTTTTTTTATTGTCACCAAGATGCCTATTTTCCAGGTTTTCATCAGGGTAATGATTTCTTCAGGACTTTTTTTTTTGTATTTTTTCAGGACTTTTTTTGATGCATTGGATGAACCATGTGTAGAACTTCTTGAGATGCAGGTTGTTGATGGGTTCTTTGAACAAATATCCTTTAGGTGTAGACAATTGATAGGCTCCAGATCCAAAGACTACCTTGACGATGCCCCAATCTTGTGTGAATGACCATGCTGGATGAAAAGACCCAATCAGAATGAATAGTACAAGTGGCAACTATGAAGGATGATAGATATGATAGATAAAAGAGGCTATGATAGGATCCCTAATGTGGAAACTACGTGGGCCATCGAGCTTTAGATGAAAAGGATCTTGGGCAACCAATGAGTTATAGTACGTGGAGGGGTCGCCATCAAAGACACATTGAAAGACATCACCAATGGAGGTGTAATGATATGATGGATAAGTGAACATGAATGGGTGGAATGGTATATGCGGTAGGAGTGAGGGTAACATGGATGGAGACCTTGAATCAACAAGTTCTTTCTTTGATTTTATTCTTTGATAGATGCCCTCAGTGATTTTTGAGGGAGAGGCATATTTGGAGATTGAATTTTGCATGGTTTTAGTTTTTACTTTTATTTTTGATGTGCCTGATAGCTTTTTATTTTGACTATGAGACTTTTCTGGATCTTTTTTCTTTTTGATTTATTTAATAGCTTTTTATTTTGGCTAAGGGACTTTTCTTGATCCTCTTTCATTTTTTTATTTGTCCAATAACTTTTTATTTTGGCTAAGGGACTTTGCTTGATTTTTCTTTTTTGGCATGCTTTCTTTTGATTCTAGATCTCCATTTCAAAAAGCATTTTTACCTTTGATTCTTGAATTTCCTCCTTTATATTTTCTTCAGGTGATACTTGTTGATCCATGTCTACGAGGTGGATGGATGTGGATGATATGAATGAAGTGAGAATGGTAGTGGTGATGCCATCAATGGGGTCTTTGATACTATCCTTTTTTATACTGTTAACATCAAAAGAAACTTGTGCATCCTTAGTGACTTGGAAAGATGGTTTAGTAGAGGCCACAATAGGAGATTCATACCCCAACCCATGGTAGTTGGGATGGAAGGATGATGGTTGGATATCCTTATCGAGGTCATGATCAAAGAGTGGGTTATCATAGATGTCTTGGTCAAATAGGGGATTTTCATAGGTATTAAAGCTGAAGTGGAAGCAAATATGGAAAAGGTAGGTGTATCATCAGGACCACAAAAGGTTTCAATCCCAGCATGGTCATCTTTTTGCATTCCTTCTATAGTTGTCTTAGCATCATTGTTAGAATTTTGGTCCTTCTTGATGGCAGTAGTAGTGTATTTTGCTAACAATTATCCAAACAGTATTCTCCACATCCTAGATCATGGATTTGGACCTTGGGGTTTGATAGTGCAGTAGCTAGGGTAGATGCTTTTAAGGATTCAGGATTAACATGTGTTTGAGAAGAAGGTGCTTCGCAATTGCTAGGGGTTTCATCTTTAGGACTTAGATTATGGCCATACATGAAAGAATTAGGATCTCCTTGTATTGTGATTTCAACTCCCTCATGAGAAAACTTCAAACGTTGATGGTATGTAGAGGATACTGCTTGCATTTCATGTATCCACGGTCTTCCAAGGAGGATATTATAGGTCAAGGGAAGATCAAGGACTTGGTAAACCACATCTTTCACTATAGGGCCAACCCTGATTGGTAGAGTAATTGATCCTTTAGATAAACACTCCTCAACATCATATCCCTTCATGGTAATATTTTTACTAGAGTCTACTACATTTTCTAAATATCCCAATTCATTGATAAACTTTAAAGTGTAGATATTTAGACCAGCCCCACCATCTATTAGAACACGTTTGACTAGACATTTATGAATCAAAACCTCAATATGAAGTAGAGCATTATGCAGATGGGTGAGTGATGCATCATCATTTTCTAAAAATGATAGACAATGAGGTGTGGTCAAGTGTCTCACCATAGCTTGAGATTGACAAACTTCCAAATCAACTTGTACAATGTCTTGTTTATCATTGATTCAATTGTGAATTGTAGAAATGTTAAGAATGGTAGTGTCATAAACATAGTTTACATTCTTTGATTTATTGTTTGACGAGGAGGATTCCCCTTTTTCATAGTTAGGTAAAGAATTCTTGAATGCTCCATGATCAGCATTTATTTGGGGTCCTACCAATATTTCCTTTCGATCAATCAAGTCTTGTACCAAATGTTTTAGCTGCATACAATCATTTGTTTTGTGTCCTTTGTTTCGATGAAAATCACAATAATGTGTGTCATTCCACCAAGATGGTTTAACTTGTGGGTATAATCTTGTGCCTCTAATAATGTTATAACTGTATGGTCAAGAAGTTCCTTTAGTGTTGATTCAAGAGACTATCCCAAAGGTGTGAATTTTCTTTGATTTGATGGCATTTTATATGGTGCTAAAACTGGTTTTGATTCATTGTTATTCTGATTACTGTTTTGATTATTTTGATTGGTGTTTTGATTATTTTTAGAGGCGGCAACTCTTAAGTTAAAGACTAGTTTTGCATTTTGTGTTTCAGCTGTAGTATCATTGTTACTAGTGTTTTTATTTATTTTCCAAAACTTTGGTTTATCACTATTGTTGTAATTGTCAGAAGAATTTGCTAAGTTGTTTCCTTCATTGTAAATTTTTATGACTCCTCTCTTGACCAAAGCTTCTTCGATTTTGATTCCATTTTTAATCAATTTCTAAAAGGTAGGTGGACATTGTAATTCAAGTCTATAGCTCATCTCATCATTTAGATTGTCAATGAAAATTTCCATCTTTTTCTTTTCAGGTATGGAACGAGAATATCTTGCAAACAATCTTCTCCATATTTGCAAAAATATGAGGAATGATTCACCCTTTTTTTGTTTTGTGTTTCAAAGGTCTTCCATTGTTATCTCATGTTGGATGTTGTAGGAGTATTGAGTGATGAATTTATTAACCAGATCTTCAAAGGTTTTAATTGGCGGTACAAGTTTGGAGAACCATTCCATGCATTGTCCACCTAAGCTACGTGGAAACTATAGACATCTAAATTTGACTGCTCCCACATGGTCAAATTCACCTCTTTATTTGTTTATTTCGCATCTTCTGTTAATAATAATTAAATTGATTGATCTAATTAATATTCCTTTCTTTTCCTAAAGTTTCATAAAGTATTAATTTAATAATTAATACTTTACCTTTTCATCCCCTTCCTCTCTAAATTAAATAAATACATCAATTTATTTAATTTAGTCATTTGACCTTTTTGAATTAAAGCAATTTTAAATTATTATTTTTCTCTCTTTGTCAAATCCTCCATAACCCTCTTCTAATATGGATTAATTTAATTAATCCATTATTAGGATGTGCACACCTTAATCAAGATTAATGTCACATCCTCCATATTTTCTCACTTTCTTCTAATCCCTCATTAAATTTCTTAATCACTTGTTTGCACAACCTTAATCTAATCCCCTGACTACATTTAGCATATCTTTTTGGTCAACCTTCACATTTTCCACATTTAGCCTAGACCCTCTTCCCCATGTGAATTTAAAATTCACTTTTTATTCCTCCAAGGATTCTCCTCTTCCCCATGTGATCATTGAAAGGTCACATCAGTCACATGAAGCCAATAACCTTCTATTATAAGGACCTTGTCTTATCCATAAGGTGCTCCTCATATGAATTTAAAATTCATATTTATTCTCCCAACCACCTTATCCATTCCAATCATGTGAATTTAAAATTCAAATTTATTTCCCCAACCACTTTTCTCTTCCCCATGGATATTTTTTGAGGAAATCTTCTCCCCTCAAGAAGTTCTTTTTTGAGGAAATGCAAAGTAAAGAAGACTAGACCATCTTAAGATTGGGCTACGTTGAACACAAACAAAAGAAAAGATAATAACACTTGCACACATTTCTGGCATGCCCGGTGGGACCCACAAACGAGTCCTTTTACTCTCACATTTGTTATTTTTTTCATATTTTGCAAGTTTAGACGATACAAAGAGGCGACCAGGCCCTGACATAGGCAACCAGGACCTATAGAGGGGTGACTAGGCCCTGACATAGGTGACTAGGACCTGCAGAGGGGCGACCCCACCCAGACACAAATGCATGTCTGAGATAGAACAGCCAGTTTAACTCTTTGTTTTGACCAGAGGGGCGACACTGCCCAGACATAGACACCTGTCTAAAACAGAACAACTAGTTTAACTCTTTATTTTGACCAGAGGGGCGACCAAGACCTACAGAGGGGTGACCATGCCCTGACAGGGGTGATCAAGCCTAGAAGAGGGGCGACCAGGCCTAGACAGAGCCTTTTGCAAAGAAAAAAATAGCATTTTAAACCATTTTTACAGATTGTTTTATGTCATTTTGGTTATTACTGACCCCCTAACCCATGTTGTTGGTGATTGTGAAGGTTTTGACTAATGTTTGTGTAGTTATTTCATGCTTTGACTAAGAACGGAGGTTAAAACTACTAACACGCTTGCTGCAGGACGAAAGGACCAAGGCATTTAGTTAGTTGTTTGCTTTCATTTTCGCACTAATTAGGCACATAGTCTAAGTAGGGGATTCAATACATTATGTGTTTTGTTTGTAAGTAAGCTATTGACGTATCCAATCTCCTTGCACCATTTGGTGATCCTAGGTGAAGAGAAATCGTAGCTTACTTAAGTCCTTTGTGTTACCCAAGGGGGCGCTACATCGTTCAAGCTTTCCCCTTGCACTTTGTGTGAGCTTGGGGAGTAGCTGAAAATGGTTAGCATTCTCTTCTTAGTGGGACCTACTTGGGGATTTCATCACCCCAAGGGACGATTCCAACCACGCGTACCAGCAGGGTATATAAAGGGGGAGACTAAAGTTGTACCCCAATCTAGTCACATCGTGTCTAGCAGAGCGTCAAAGCTAGGGTGATACCTAGATAGATGTGAAGAGTTGGTTTGAGCCTTCAGTATCTCACTGGGGTTCCTAACTCATGCTTGTGACAGGCTAGTGTTCATGGTTATACCACACGTACCGAGTGTATATCGAGGACTCCCTAGATCGCCTTGTTTAGCCTAGTTAGAGGATTGTGTTGGCCATACCCCTCATACTAATCATAGGATTGTGCTGCTTGAACTGTCTTTTCTATGACAACTAGTGCATATCTTACTAGTCAAGTCAGTCTTACCTTTTGTTTGTTGTTTGAAGTGTTTTTTGTCCTTTTCCATAGTCGTTTTGCCTAATTCAAGTTCAAGTCTGTTGACAGAGGTGACCACGTCCTGACCAGGGGCAACCTCGACCTCAAGAAGGGTGACCTTTCCCTTCATCTCAGTCATTTTTGAGTCAAAATTATTCACTTTTTACCTAGACAGGCGACCCCACCCTGAACAGGGGTGACCACACCCTGCAAGGGGCGACCACACCCAGAATAGAGGTGATCTCACCTAAACAACTATTTTTCACTCTGAATAGCCACTTTCGTCTTCCGTTTTGTCATTTCGTCAGTCCATTTCCCTATTTTGAAAGTTTGTTCTCCCATTCTGTGAACTCGTTCATCTATTTAGAGAGTTCATTTTTCTGTTCAGGGAACCTATTTCATCGTTTGAGGAACCCATTTTACCATTCAAGGAATCTGTTTCATTGTTTAGGGATCTCATTTCTCTGTTTGGGGAACTCGTTCCATCATCTAGTGAGTCTATTTCACTGCTTGTCAAGCTCGTTTGCCTATTTCAATAGCTCATTTGACCTTTTTTTTATTTAAACAATTCCAAAAACCAGTCATGCAACCAAGCCCTGGGAAAAGGTGACCACGCCCCTTGAATAGGCAACCCTGCCCAATCCAGAGAGTCAAATAGTTGGGGACCTAAAACCTTGTCATTTGTTGTGATCTAAACACTTTCATCCCCTTTTGTTCACTCGTAATTCATCCTTTAGTCCATTTGTACTTTCCAAAGTTCATTTAGTCATCACCTACATCATATAGGCACTCTTAGAGCATCTCTAGGTTGCATCATTCATCATCGTTCTCTCGATCCAATTCCCCTAAACTTTATTTTAGAGGTTATTATCTGAATTGACCTAGGCATCTGAATCTAATTGTTATCCTACACATCAATCATTGTCTTCAGCCCAATCAATCCACTTCCATCTTGAGGTGGATTTGGTGTCGTAAGTCATCATCCTCGACCCAATCAATCCATTTCCATATTGAGGTGGATTCAGTGCCATAATCATCTATCTAACCTTCAATCTGACCAACCAACGCCTTAAGTCACCTAGGGTGATTTCTAAACTGGGTTTAGAATCCCTTACATCATCCATCATTTAATCTTTTCAGTCATTTTGTCAATCGATCATGATCCATCATCTAATCCTATCAATCGTTTTACCGAACAATCTTTATTCGATGATCTAATCTCAATCCTATCCAATCATCCAATCAATCCTATCCAATCACCTAATCAACCCTTATCCAATTATCCGATCTCATCATCCAATCAATCAATCCTTTATCCAATCCAATCAATCTTCCAACCATCATCCTTGCACCTAGTAGTTCTACATTTTCATGCCCATTCAAACTAGATCACAAACCAAGAAGCAAATGGCACAACAACAAGGTCAAGGTTCCCAGCTGAACATCCCTTAAGATCCTAATAATGAGGAAAACATCTCTCAAGATCCTAACAATGGTGTGAACATCCCTCAAGATCCCCATAACAGTGCTTCATCACAATCTAACACCAACAGTAAAAATACTTCACTACCCGGTGACAAGAACATGATCAATTAGCCTGAAGTCACCGTTGATGAATACCTAAGAAATCCCGCTAACGTTCAGATGACAGATCGCCTCCTTGATGAGCGTGGGGATAATATCCTCACTACTCTACTCATGAAGGGAGTCAAACTTCCATCTGGTTTTCACATGTCATAGTACACCAACACCCAAACCTCTCCAATGCATCAAGACCCGCAAAATGTTCCCAAAAATTCCTATGTTCCTGAGGGTACACCCATAGATAGATGGTATCATCCTGAGTTTGGAAATGTTGTGATACATCAAGTTTCCAATTATCCTCCCCTTCCATCTATAGCCTTTACGACACCATCTGATCCTTATCATTACTATGCCTATGGCATGCCACAAAACATCCCATCTGCTCCATCACTCCCACTTCAGTATCTTGGTCAACCACCCGTCAACATTAGGGGCGATCCCTTTCTCGCATTGACACCACCACCAGGACTTGTACCCACAGGAAATCTCCTATCACCCTATCATGGTAATACTTTGGTGTTCCAATAGCCTCCCATTAATCCTCATCAATCCATTGCTTTGCAGGCACCGCCACAACATGCAACTATCCCCTCGCAAGCACCACCATAGCGTACCACTGCCATTTCCATCCCCATGCAATAGCATCATCAACAACCTCCGCAACAAAACATGTCGCAGCAAAATGTCCCGAACCCACAGTAGCATACTGTCACTCATATACAACCTCCTCATCAGGTAACACAAACTGCATCACACCCTCAACAACCACCTCATGGTGCCTCTGCAACAGCCCCACAACAATAACACATCCCATCTCACCCTCCTTATCAACAATCACATATGCATGTTCCCACAAAAACACAACATAATCCTCTCATGCAATATCTCTACCATCCATCCAACACATACACTGCTTATGCTAATCCAAATATCCATGTGGCCTCTCAGAATCCACCATAAACTCAACCGCAACTTTACACTAATCCTCCATAATCACACACTAATCCTTACCATCAAACATTTCAATCTGCAACTATTGTTGTATGCTACACAATAGCCAAACATTGCCTATAATTACCAATCCAATCCATATTACACTTAGCAGCAACGGTCCTATCAGCAGGGTACTCCATCCACCTCTTACTACCAACAACCGTTGTCACAACAATAGGGCGCTTCCACATCCTCATACTACCAAGCTCCACAAATTTCCCCATCCACTTCATATTATCAGCAACATCCACCTCAGCAACAGGCACCCTCAGCCTCTTATTACCAGAATTCACCATCATCCTATCCGCCTTACGTTAATCCACAACCCGCTTATGCTAATCAGTATCAACCTATACACTCATATGATCCCAATGCTTCCATCCCATCTTCATCACATCAACAATATTCACCCAATCTGTCTAATAAAACTCCACCTGCCAATAAAGAGTTGGAGGAGCTCAAAGCTGCTTTGAAAGACCTACAAGCGGGTATGTCTAAAAAATCCTTCAAGTTTGAGGAGATTTTCCCATATCCATTTGATTCTTCGATTTCACTTGTCCCCTTTCCAAATCATTTCGAGATACCCAAGTTTGACAAGTATACAGGAACTAAAGATCCAAAGGCCCATCTGCAGGAGGTCTATCCACAATGTCAGGATGTCCAACATAATGACAATTATCTCCTGTGCCTGTTCCCTAGAAGCTTAGGAGGGTCGGCCTTAGATTGGTTCATGGGTCTCAAGAAGGGGACAGTTTCTTCCTTCACTGATCTTTTTGAAAAAAAATTCAGGCAATTCTCCTTTAATTTGGAGGACGTTGACACTCTAGACCTCTTGAAGGAGAAGCAACGTGATGGAGAAACTTTCACTAAATACCTACAAAGGTGGCAAGTTGTAGCTAGCCGAATGAAATCCCCTCCCAGTGAGAAAGAAATGGGCACCCTTTTGTGGCTAATGCCCATCTCAAAATGGCGCATGCTCTTAATCTTCATTATGTCACTACCTTCATAGAGGTTATCGAAAAGGGCCCCATCATTGAGAGAGCGCTTGTCGCTAAAGGGAAAATTAAACTGTACAACTCAGATAAGGACAAGTCATCCAGTGACAAATCTCGTTACTAGAATAAGAACAAGAATGCAATCAACGATGGCGTCACTAATACTAAACATGTTCAGGTGGCCAATACCTCCTAGAGGCAACAACCATCCATGCCCAACGCCATATCCGTGCCACAGGGGGCACCTCGACCCCCTCGACAATCCAATCAATACAATCAAGGGAATGGTAAACGCCAATACACTCAATTAGGAGAACCCTTGAGGATTTTCTTCAATAGGTTGTTGCAGGTCAATTACCCCATCACATATCCGGTGACTAAACCTTTTGATGAGTCTAAACCTAAACCGCCTGGCACAAGGAAAATGAGTATTGTGACTTTCACAAGATCAAAGGTCATTCCACAAACAAGTGTCAAGGTCTGAAAACATATGTCCAAGATCTTATAGATCGAGGATATATCCATGTGGCTGTCAACCAGGCCTCATCATCCAATGCTCAGTTACAGCTATATCAAAATGCTTTCCCCAAGCATAACCAAGGTCCTAGCACATCCAATGCAAATCTTAGACCTAGTAACAATAACAACTAGGATAACAACACTAATAATATCACCTAGAAGAACGTCTCGCTTAACTATGAGATTCTCATCACGCATATTGAGAAAGCAAGACTGCGTGTGTCTATGATACATGTCAAAGGAAAGGAGCCTCAATGTGTTGTTACCAATCGTCACACTCACATTACTGTCCCTAGAGCCTATGCATCAACTCCATCACCTCGTGTGAGCTCTCAATATAAAATCCTTGACCATCTAGGAAAGACCGCAATGCAAATATCTATCCTAGATTTGCTAAAGTCTTCTCCTATATATTAGGAAATCTTGACGAAAGGTTTACAGGATGCCCATGTCCCTAATGACATCGACCCCACACAGTTCCAAGCTCTGGTAGGGCACCTTTCATCAACCTACTAACTAGGTTTCAGCCAAAAAAACATGCCTACCATCAATTCCAATCACAATTGACCCCTCCATATAGAGGTTCTCATCGCTCGACATAAAGTAAAGAGGGTCTTGATAGATAATGGCTCTTCTCTCAATCTTTGTACATTAAAGTTCATAAATCAGGTAGGATATACCCATGCTGATTTAAGCAATCAGATCATCACTATAAAATCTTATGATAATGTAGAAAGGGATTCTGAAGGGATTATTGATCTTCCAATTCAAGTTGGCCCAGTTATACAATACACCACTTGTCATGTCCTTGATCTGGACCTCCCCTACAACCTTCTTCTCGACCAACCATGGATCCACGCTATGCAAGTCATCTCGTCTACCTATCATCAATGCTTGAAGTTCCCATTTAATGGAATGGAAGTTGCAATACAAGTTGATCCCCAACCATTTGAATATTGTTGTTCACTCGAAGCTTCTTTCCCTCATTCCCATTATTATCTAGGAGTGGAAATGGGACCACCGCCAGCATCCTCATCCAATCCATCATCTAATCCATCACCCACCACCTCATCTGCTCCATCTTCTACATCTAATTCCACTATCACCAAGGTACAAATCATTGACAAGGCATGTGGTGAGTATGAGATGTGTATTGCTTTGAATGTGGCAACCATGCCACCCTCACCACACACATATGGTCAACCCTATGAGTTTCCACCGAAGGAAGAATAAAAGGCAGTCACCTTGAGCTCCAAAAATATGGGAACCAACACTTATGTATATCTCGTGTTACCACAATATACACCTGAAGATGATATAATTTAGTTGATATATTGAAGAAGAACCTACTCCCCCTTTGAACAAGAGATGTATCGTTAAGACAAGGCATGTGGTGAGTATGAGATGTGTATTGCTTTGAATGTGGCAACCATGCCACCCTCACCACACACATATGGTCAACCCTATGAGTTTCCACCGAAGGAAGAATAAAAGGCAGTCACCTTGAGCTCCAAAAATATGGGAACCAACACTTATGTATATCTCGTGTTACCACAATATACACCTGAAGATGATATAATTTAGTTGATATATCGTGAAGAACCTGAACCTACTCCCCCTTTAAAGGAATGTTTTCAAGAGATGTATCCTTGGCCCTCTAAGTACGCTAAGAAATACAATTATCAGGGGGGAAGTCTTAGTCTAGAAGAGCTAGGAAGAAAATAGTCGATTGACACTTCCATACGTCCAAAGAATTTAGGTTTAGGCTATGATAAAAATAAAAAGGGTCTCGTAGCATCGACTAGTACTTCTAACAACGTCAATGCGGGCAATGGTATTTTGGAAGATATACTAGAGGAAGAGTGTATCATACACACGTACAACAATGTAGATCACATAGACATTTCCTCCATATTCGAATTCCTATCCGTTTGCACCATTAGTCTTTCCCTTCGCCATCTCGAACTCATAGATTGGGACCTACATGAAAGCACACCTATCAAATCACTTCCCTCAGTGGATACCTATGTACACCTCATGGGATTGGGGGAAGATGAACACCCTAGTCACAAAAATAAGAAAAAGCAAAATCCGAAAGGGTCGCCTAGTGAAAACTTCCTTGAGGAACTTCTTGACTCAAAAAAAGTCAAAATAGAGGACGTATTTGATGGTGAAAACCTTAGTGAGGCACCGAAAGATGGGGATGTTCATCTTCCCCTTGTGGGAACATAGTTGTCTAAATGATCATCCATTCTGATCAAGGAAACGTAAGAGTTAAATTTGGGAACTGAAGAGGATCCCAAAATCACCTATGTAGCCAAGGCATTATCAGAAGAAGAACACTCTACCATCGTTCAGCTCCTTAAGGAAGGAAAAATCAATTTTGCATGGGCATATTCAAACATGCTTGGGTTAGACCCTACCTTGGTAGTACACCATCTAGATGTGCATCCTGATACAAACCTTGTCAAACAAAATCTTTGGAGTAGCCTTGCTAGTTAAGAAAGAGTTGGAGAAATTATTGGAAGCTAGTTTCATAAGGCCCATAGACTACTTAGAATGGATCTCAAACATAGTACCTATCGCCAAACCAACCAACACTATCAAATTTTGTACAGATTTCTATGACCTCAACAAGGCTTATCCTAAAGATGACTTTCCTTTGTCAAACATAGGTATGTTGGTAGACTTAACTACAGGGCATGAGATGCTTTCCCTCATGGATGGCTTCTCTAGATACAATCAGATTAGAATTGCACCTGAGGACCAACATAAGATAGCCTTCACTACACCTTGGGGTACATTCTGTTATAATGTTATGCCCTTCGATCTTAGGAACGTAGGGGCAACCTACCAACGCACAATGACCATCATCTTTCATGATCTTATCCACATCATCATGGAAGACTATGTTGATGACCTGTTAGGAAAATCAAGAACTAGAGCAAAACACCATACAATCCTAAGGAAGATCTTTGAGTGTCTAGAACATTACAAGTTGCGCCTCAATCCAAAAAAGTGTGTGTTCGGGGTTACGTTAGGAAAGATGTTGGGCTTCATTGTCTCCAGGAGAGGTATAGAAGTGGATCCAGCCAAGGTCAAAGCAATTATGGATATGCCTCCACCTCGCAACCTGAAATAGTTAAGGAGTCCCAAGGTAAGCTACAATCCATCAGAAGGTTCATAGCACAGTTAGCTGAAGAAGTGTCAATCATTCACCCACCTCCTGAAAAATAATACATCCTTCAAGTGGGATCCTATGTGTCAGCAAGGTTTTGACAAGATTAAGGAATACTTGGCTCATCCTCTCGTCCTTATGCCTCCAATCCCAGGGAGGCCACTTTTATTGTACATCTCAGCTACTTCAGTGGCACTAGGGGCACTACTAGCACAACATGATGAGTCATCCAGAGAACGATCGATCTACTATATCAGTCAAACCCTAGTTGGCTATGAGCTCAACTATTCTTCAATGGATAAATCCTACCTAGCTATATTTTTATGTTCATAGAAGCTTAGACATTACATGCTCATTCATCTAGTCAAGTTAATATCAAAAGTTGACCCGCTTAAGTATTTGCTATCTAGAACAAATTTGACTGGTTGAATGGCTAAATGGGTCATCTTGCTGAGTGAGTTTGACATAGAATATGTGGACTGCAAATCTATTAAGGGACAGGTAATAATAGATCAGTTAGTCGATGCTCCCTTGGTTGATGCACATCCTTTGGAAACATAATTTCTTGATGGAGATGTCTTCACAGTGGAAAAAGCCACCACATAGACACTATACTTTGATGGGTCATGCACACATAACGGATCGGGGGCAGGCATCTTGTTTGTCACCCCCCAAGGTGATTATATCCCAAAGTCATTTAGACTAGCCTTTCCATGCACAAACAATATAGTTGAATACAAAGCTCTTCTCACCAGCCTTAAAATCATAATCAAATGGAATATCACTCACTTAAGGGTCTTCGATGATTCACAATTAGTCATCAAATAGGTCAATTATGAGTTTTTAGCAAAGGATGAGAAGTTGTTACCTTATAAACGCATGGTCGATGACTTTAAGAAGTCTTTCACCTCTATTCAGTTTGACCAGATCCCCAGAATACAGAAAAATTTTGTTGATGCGATGGCTACAATTGGTTCCTTAATTGACAGCCCAAGGATCAGACAGAGTGTGAATTCCTGGTTGAAAAACTTTTAATCCCTGCATACAACATCCCTGAGAATGAGATGGTGTGTGAAATCATAGGTCCTATGTCCCCATGGTATCATGACATCTATGCTTATCTTCACGAGAACACCCTACCCTCTGACCTTACCCACAATCAAAGCAAGTCATTCATCCAACGTACATCTCCTTACACCATCATAGGTGATACTCTTTATCGTCACAGATATGATGGAACTCTTCTTTGGTGTTTGAACGAGGTTGAAGCTCACATTGCATTAATGGAAGTACATAGTGGTGTTTGTGGGGCCCACTCAAATGGCATGGACTTAGCTAAGAAGATTCTTAGGGCTGGTTACTATTGGTCTCCATTGGAGCATAACTCTTGTGAATTCATGAAGAAATTCTTACCTTGTTAGCAACATGCGAACCTGATACATGCTCCTGCTCAAAATTTGCAACCCATCATAGCACCATGACCTTTTTCTCAGTGGAGTTTTGATTTAGCCAGCAAGATATATCCTCCATCCTTCGATGGCCACACCTTCATTATGACTGCCACTGAGTACTTCACTAAGTGGGTAGAAGCTATACCACTCTCCCAAATAACAAGTACTTAGATATCCAAATTCATCCTTTACCATATTATTTGTAGATATGGCATCCCCTCCACCATCATTTATGACAATGGAAAAACATTCAAAAACTAGGTTTTCAAAGAGGTATGTGACACTTTCCATATCCAACATCGGTGTTCCATGCCCTATTACCCTCAAAGTAATGGACAGGCGGAAGCTACTAACAAAACTTTGATTAAAATCTTGAAAAAGGATGTCAACAGTACTGGTCAAGATTGGCAACTCCACATCCATCCACACTCCCACTGGCACCACTCCATATTCCCTTGTTTATGATGTTGATGCCATCTTGCCAATTGAAGTTGAGATCCCATCTTTGATAATATCCTTGAAGAATCTCATCACTAAAGAAGACTCATGGGTTGCTCACCTCGCTCAATTGGAGCTTTTAGATGAAAAGAGGATCAAAGCATACAATCATCTTCAGGCATACCAAAATCATCTTAAGAGAAGTTACAACAAGAAAGTATGTCCTCGCCAATTTAACATTGGAGATCTAATCCTTAAGGAGAATCAGCGTACCCAACAGGACCGAGACAAGAAGGGAAAGTTTGAACCTAATTGGTTGGGTCTTTATGTTATTACAACAAAGTATGGATCAGGGGTGTACCAACTTGCCACACCTGAAGGGGAGCCTCTCGAAGAGCATATCAACATCATGCACCTGAAGAGGTTTTATACCTAAATCAGTTGGGTCCTCCTATCCTGCCAAAAATCAGAAAAAAAAATCCAATTTTTTTTTTAAAAGTAAAAAATCCAAAAAAATAGTAAAGAGAAATAAATTCATCCTATGGTGAAAACCACCCTTGGTGGTGCCTTGGATAAGTATGGTTGGTGAAAACTTGGTAACAAGCGTCATTCGTAGAGAGCTTAATCACTATCTACCTTGTGTCCTAGTTTCTGCATGTCTCCATCCATCCTATCCTCACATCCAATTCCTAACATCCTATCCTATCCTATCACTTCATCTGCATCCCGTCCTTGGCCACTTGGTATGTTTTGATTGAGCATTGGACAATCATCAGCTATCCATAATCCTGAGCTTTTTCATCCTAATCTAAGCTTATGTCGGTTTCACATCATCATCTCGAGTCCTTCATCGCGTCGATCATCATCATTTTTCCTTCGTTTGTCCCTCGTCGCTTTGTCATGTCAGTATTTCGTCTTTCATTGTTTGTCTTTTCCAAACTATGTTTCCCCTACGCTTTCACGTAGGCAAGGTTGATCATTTGATCCTCCCCCGAGGCATTTTTCTATCGTGTATTTCGTCATCCATCATCGGTCTCCATTGTCCTCTTTCTGCTTTTATCCATGGTCTTTTATGAACTATGAGGGATTTGCACTTTCACGTAGGCAAGGCTAATCTATGATCAGCCCCCGAGCCCCTAGGTCTGTAGGATGTGTCAGTCTTGTGTCTTGTGTCATGTTGTCAAGTGTGTTCCTATCTAGCTGGTTCTTCACAAATGGGATCCTCTAGTATTGAGAGATCTAATTAGTATCAAATACCTGACGTCATGTGGGTCATCTTAGTTTAGTTTCCATCTTCAATCTCAACAAGATGCATCCTTCCTAATAGACCTCATCAATCCCATCCATCCCCTTTGATCCTATGGCAAAGGACATTTCAAATTGACTATGAACTTTTGTTTATTATTTGAACTCCCTATTACAACTAGTCAAGGTCGTCATGATCTATCATATTATGGTGTGCTTTGATTGGTTAACATAGGGGCATATCTTGATCTTTTCTTGTTGTTGTCTTTTGGGTTGTCCCACATAGTACCCACCAGGATCTCTGAGATCTTGTGCTATGCCAGAGCATCCCTTTGTGCTTGTGGTTATCCCAATGCCTGGCCTGACCCAAGTCTTTGTCACTTTGGGGTGTTGGGATATCCTTCTTGTATGTTGTGTTTGTTTTATGCGTTAGATGCTAACTTTCCTTAGTTTCATATACCCTAGCACTTGGTGTCTTATGCTATAGCAAAAATTAGTGCTCTGAAAATGGAAAATTAAATTAGGATCGCATTTCATAATCAATTTCGTTGCATTGCATTTATCCCTATCCATTAACCTATGATTTTGGTTGTGCAAATATTCACCTTCTCTCTCCCGTTCTTCTTAGGTTATCAATGGTTTTTGACAGGTGCAGTTTCACACCATCTACCCACATTCCCATGCAAGTCCTTATTGACACTTATGTTCATGTTGCATTTCATTTTATTTTATAAGCTAAAACAAACATGATCGCAAATGAAGTTCATTCACATTGCATGTTGCATTATAGGTTCATTGCAGTTTATGTCGTGTGTATTATCATCTCATATTAAGTTGTTTAGATTAATCATGATTCATTTTTATATATCCATAATTTCCATATTAGTTTATATCATATGCATCACCACCTATATCAGAAATTTTTAGGTCCATATCCAGAAAACATGCATCACATCCTGCATTACACACATTAGTTGCATCCATTTAAGCATCAACATATAACATCATAAACATGTACATCTATTATATCATCATGATCGCCCATCATAATATAATAAACATACACATATGCATAAATAGAATCATCCATCATATACATCACATGGTGTCAATAAGGGTTGTCGCATATCATATAAATATCAAAATAAAATGTACATCACATAGTCCATAATAATGTCCATCAATATCATCAAAATACATAGCCATCGTGTACATCATAATCATAAAATAAAGTACAAGTACAAGGATTTGAATCAAATGTAACCACTACTACTCTGTACTGTCCATCCACCATGCACCTGTCAAAATCTAGTATCATGTCATCTGCCAAAAGAGTTGCCCAAATTTGACCACTGCGGAGAGTTGGGCACCGTCCCTCTGTGAGGGAGGGTCGCCTGAGAGTCATTGTATCCTCGGGTTCGTGTCCCTAGTGACTAGGATGGCATGAACATTCTAGGAGCTTGTCGGACATAATGAAACATGTGTTGTGTTGGATCTGGAACCGCATGTTGATACGCGACCATCCAGAAAGAAACCTCCCTCATATACTCATCTCTCTCCGTAGCCTAGTACCTGACTGCATTCCGCTCATGTCTATATCTGTCTCGATCTCTACGGATGACTCTCCTCTCCTATGCCCACGCCTCCTTGGCCATCCTTAGTTGATCGATCTCTGCCTGTAGTCGATCTCTCACTGTATCTCTAACCTCCTCTGCAACCATTGCTCATGCCTCTGTGACATCCCTCTCTCTCAGCAGTCTCAGTATCTCTACCCCTGTCCCACCACTACCACTCAACAGTGTACTTATTTGTGCCTGTACAACATCCCTCTCCCCTTACATCACCTATACCTGTGTTTGTGCCTGTCTCTCTCACCCCAGAGGACTTGCACCTCTGCATGCACTGTGTCCCTCTCTCTCTGCACAATCTCTAACTGTGCCTTTGTTTCCTCTGCCCTTAACCTTGCATCCCCAAGTGTTGTCTCTACCACCGACACTCTGTCTTGGAGCTCAGTCCTCTCCCTCTACAGCCCTGTCACCTGTACCCTCAACTCCTCCATCTCCCTCTCAGCCTGTTGTCAACCCTCTGCTGGTACCTAATCTACTGCCCCTTTGGGCTCTTGTTGTCCCCTAGCCTGTGATATAGTCACCTCTGCCTGTAGTCTATCCCAATCCTAGGTCACCCCAACCAACTCACCACATACTCCCTGCACCTCTACTCATAGGTCATCTTTGTGAAGCCATAATCCCTTTGTCCCTCAGCCTGTAACCTGGTTACCTCTGCCTGAAGCTTGCTCTCCTCATCCTTTGCTCTGTCATTTGTAGCCTCACCTGGGCCTCCCTCAACAATACAATAGGGTCCTCAGGTGGTACATATGGTATCATCACCAACGACTCCACCATGAGAATGTCCACATCCATAGCATCCTCCTGTGGCTCACACTCCTGCTCAGCCCTGATCGCCACCAGAACTCTCCTCGATTGTCCCCTCCTCCCCACCTCATATGTCATCCTACGACTCTCACCTCCCCCTTAGGCTTATCTCTCTCCTCCCTCATCTCCATCTCTAGCTCATCATACTCTTGCTCAGCTCTGATCTCCACCTAGGCACTCCTCCATTGTCTACTCCTCCTCGCCACCCTTGTTGTTTTCTTGCGGCCCCTACCCCCTCCTATCCTCTCTCATGTTGATATCTCTCCTCCCTCACCTCCATATCTACCTCATCATGCTCCTGCTCAACCCTGACCTGAGCTCTCCTTAGCTATCTCCTCCTCCCTGCCCTCATTTGTTGTCCTCCTCCCTCAGCCCTCATTTGTTGTCCTGCAGCCCCCGCCTCCACCTCAGGCTCATCCATCATCTTCACGTCACACCCCTCTCTCTCCTCCCTCACCTCCATCTCTGCCTCATCATGCTCTTGCTCGGCCCTGATCTCCACCCTAGCTCTCCTCAGCTGTCTCCCCCTCCCTACCCTCATCTGTTGTCCTACAGCTCCCGCCTCCACCTTAAGCTCATCCACCATCTCCATGTCATGCCTCTCTCTCTCTCCAACTTGAGCACCACCCGCTCCCTCCTCCACTGTCTCCTCCTCACCGCCCTTGCTAGCTGTCCTACAGCCCCTGCCTCCTCTTGTTCTCTCTCTTGTTGTCCTACCACCCTAACTACTTCCTGACCTCCCCTCTACTAAGCTTTCCCCCTCCCTCTCCTCTATGCCACCAGCCTCAGCTCATCATCTAGTCCAAAGCCCAGTGCCTTTGTAATGGGATCCTCTAGTGTAATCCTCTCCCACTGATGGTTGAGGAACCATCTAGCATATCGACGTGTCACTCCTACCACCTGCTCCCCTCTGGTCCTCCCTAGGTAGGGTACCAACTGCAATGTCTCCCAATGCTCTCTGGCAAACCTCGATGAAATCAGCTCTCCCATGGCCACTCTTGTGAGATCTGTCAAAACATGTATGGACCGCACGGAATATCCTATACAACCCCGAACTATCTAGTCACTCTGTCTGGCCTATGTGCCTCCACTATGTGGGGCTCCTTCCTGACTATGAAGCACTTGGTGCTGAAGTAGCTCCTGTGTCTCGCCTCCTCTACCCTCCACCCAGTAAACCACTGCAACATGTACAACTGCCACACTCATGTGTTAGTACATGTATAAAAAATAGTACGCATGTCCCCCATGCAAACTGCCCCTTTCTCCCCTTAACAATATGATGAATAACATCCATATAATTCAGGTTGCAGAACTGCCCACTCCTATCTGGTATCAGCAAGCCGCTAATCAGCCCGCACAAATAGAGTGGTAGTGTTGGCACCCCCATCACCAAACATCGGTCCACATCTAACCCCTTCTTCTGAACAGGAAGGTCCTCTCGTCCAAACAACATGAACAATGTCTGATCCAACTCCTTCCCAGTTGACATCACCTCACTCACTAGGCACCCTGCTATAGGGAGTCTCAATATCCACCATACATCCTCAAGAGCCACTATCATCTCCCTTGTCAGGAGATGGAATGTGGAGGTCAAAAAATCCCATCACTCTATGATCGTTGTCAACATAGCTTGATGTGCTCTAACCGTTAGATATCCTCTCAAGTGTAGCAGTCTCGCTCGTGATAGGGCCTCATGATCTGCTTCAGTCATCACCATCAGTGTCGCCTATAGCACCTCAGACCATCTCTCTCATGTTCGTAGATGCTCAAATTGCTGCATCCATACCACAATGCTATGTTAGTCATTTCATCTCTTCTCTCATTTCTCGGCCCTAAGTTATCTTCTAAACTAAGTATTCCCTCCCCTTTTGGCCAAGTTTCCCAATTTGCCCAATTTTCCTTTGTTTTTCTTTTCTTTCCTCTCCTTGTCTGACCCTTTCGCCCTTTTTGGGTTGGGCCGCCCCTTCTCGGGCGTCGTCGCCCCTTCCGGGGAGGGGCTACCCCTTCTTGGGTGTCGTCACCCCTTCTGAGGTGAGGCCGCCCCTCAAGGGGCATGGCAACCCCTTTTGGGGCAGGGTCCCCCTCGGGGCGCGACTTTCAGGTGGGACCACCCACGCTTGGGCATGGCCACCCCTCTGTAGCCAAAATCATTTTCCTTCAAGCGAACTCGTCCTAGGTTGATCCCAGGGCCAGTCCGCCCTTCCCTTTTTCTCCAAGCCCATTTCAAGCATCTTTTTCTAGTTTTTGGGGTAAAATTTACCCATTAATTGGGAAACTTCCCCCCCCTTCCCATGGCCTCTAATAGACTAATCTACATACCTCATTGGCGAAATCCCAATTTCGCCCCCAACCCATTTTCCTAAACTACCCCAATCCCAAAACCCATTTGTTTAAAAAGCATAAAAAATTATAACATAATAAAAAATATTTAAAATCATAAAGAGGGTTTTTGACCCTAACCTAGCGTGGAAATGCGCGCTCGTGGAAGACCGCCCACACCTCATCTATTTGGTGGATGATGTCATCATTGTAGTCATCTGGCATCCTCGTCTCCCCGTCTACTTGACTCCTCCTTCTCCTCTCCTCTCTCTCTTCTTCAGCTGCCAGGTGTGCAAATGAGGAATAGTAACTCTAAAATTACTATAAGTAATTTTCCCCCTCACTTTTAAATTACTTTTAAGTGGGGTATTTTTACTTTTTATTTAACCTTTTAGGCCCTCATTAATTCCAAAACTTCCACGGGTCGCCATTTGCACACCGTGTGTCCAATCGACTTCATTCAAAAGTCAAATATGCCTAGTTTTTCGAGCTTTATCCAATGGTACCTTTCATTTCTTCATATCAAGAGGTTATTCAGGGCCCATTTTTCTTCCCCAACCGCTCTCTCGAGGGGGAATACCCTACCATTTTTCCTCTATTCCTTCGTCACAGTCATTTTCTTGCAAGATTGAGGCATCTCCCTCCATTTCCCTCCATTTGGGCAACTCATGCAACTTCTTCCATGCTAGGGCATCATTTTCTGGTCGCTTCCTCTATCAAGTCATCTGTATTTTATTTTTCTTTGAAACATTGTTATTCTAACACTATTTCAAAGAGGGGCAAAATGTAGACATCTAAATTCGATCGCTCCCACACGGTCAAATTCACCTCTTTATTCATGTATTTCACATATTATGTTAATATTAATTAAATTGATTGATTTAATTAATATTCCTCTATTTGCCTAAAGTTTCATAAAATATTAATTTAATTATTAATACTTTACCCTTTCATCCTCTTCCTCTCTAAATTAAATAAATACATCAATTTATTTAATTTAGTTATTTGACCTTTTTAAATTAAAGCAATTTTAAATTCTTCTTTTTCTCTCTCCTTGTCACATCCTCCATAACTCTCTTCTAATCTGGATTAATTTAATTAATCTCTGATTAGGATGTGCACACCTTAATTAGGATTAATGTCACATCCTCCATATTCTCTCACTTGCTTATAATCCCTCATTAAGTTTTTTAATCACCTATTTGCACAACCTTAATCTAATCCCCTTGCTACATTTAGCATATCTTTTTGGTCAACCTTCACATTTTCCACATTTAGCCTAGACCCTCTTCCCCATGTGAATTTAAAATTCACTTTTTATTCCTCCAAAGATTCTCCTCTTCCCCATGTGATCCTTGAAAGGTCACATCAGTCATATGAAGCCAGGAACCTTCTATTATAAGGACCTTGTCTTATCCACAAGGTACTTTTCAGCCTCTTTTATAAGAGCTTTGTCTTATCCACAAGGTGCTCCTCATATGAATTTAAAATTCATATTTATTCTCCCAACCACCTTATCCATTCCAATCATGTGAATTTAAAATTCATATTTATTTCCCCAACTACTTTTCTCTTCCCCATGGAGATTTTTGAGAAATACCAAAATTCCTCATATGTCACTTTCCTCTCATATGGGAACAAGAAGTTCTTTTTTGAGGAAATATTCTCCCCTCCCAAGGTGCTTTCAAAGTACTTGTCCTTCTTCCACATCACTTGTCATTCTTCCACATCATTTGTACCTTTTCCATCTCACCATGTCCTTTAGACACTTCATCCTCCACATGGCAAGATGTGAGGGCTTGTGAGTCCTCAACTCACCATAGCCCTCCATCTTGGCCATGGTGGCTCAATCCCAACCATTGAATTATTTAGAGAATTCAATTTCTTCTATAAATACTTCCCCCTTTTCATTCATTCATTTACATTGGGAATTTTATAAAACTTATGTTCTCAAACCATTCAAGCATTCATGAAGCTCTAACACTTTCTCATATTTTTCATTTGCATACTTAGCTCTCATCCTCCATTGTAGAATCCTTAAGCTTTTATTGCACTTATCTCATACTCACATCCTTCATTGCACTCATCTTGCATCTTGACCACCTTGCATCCACTTTTCATCACATTGCCATCAAAAGAGCACACACCCAAGTTTCAATCAAGGGCCAACCAAGGGATCAACACATATAAAAGGTATATTTACTTGCTTTATCTTTTCTTTTGTTTGTGTTCAACGTAGCCCAATCTTGAGGTGGTCTAGTGTTCTTTACTTTGAATTTCTTAGTTAGTTTTGCATATTTAGAGGTAATAACACTTGCACATAGAAACAATCTCATCAAGTAAGTCTCTTAGTGTGCAAATTCAAGGCTCATGGTTCGAAATTCCCTTACATGATCTATAGGATCTGTTTTACCATTGTATTTATCATACTTTGGAAATTCACAATATTTGGGAAAAGGAATCATGTTCACAATTTGGTCAAAAGGATATGGGAAAATGTCTTGTAGGAGATATCTTTTTGTGATTCCTCTTTGCATGTCTTGAATCTATTTTTGGAGGTTTTCATTTGATGAGTTAATGCAACCACTTGTTTTGTGTTTTGTGTATCAATTTCAGGTCTTTTAGGTGCTCCTTTCAATTGATTAACATCAAAGCCATGTGCAAGTTTGATACCTTAATTAGCTAGCATTAAGAAATATTTTTCTCCATCTTTTTCAAAAATCTTTTCCATGAATTTTTGGAATTTGGGATCTTGTTGTGTTGTTTGGATATCTTCCTCAATTATTTCATCATTTTCAGTATTGTGAAAACTATGAAATGGATTTTCTTTAGGTTTAGCCATGGTGTTTTGAGTTTCAATTTATTTTTCCTTGAGTTTCTGCTTTTGTGATCTTGTTTGAACGAGCATACAAGTGTTATGATTTGACTAAACTTTGATATTTGTTTGGAGGAGTGCCAAGGATGAAAACTAAGTCAAATAAAATGACAAATTCTATTGATGAGACTAAGTTTAATCCGATTATACAACATTGTTTTGTGATGAAGGATGACAGATCTTGATGATGAAACTTAGCTTAACAATCAAATGTGTTGGATGTTTAGGCACGTTAGGATGTTAGATCTTAGTTTGGTTTGAAGAATTCCACTTGAAAATGTCAATTTTAACAAGTTTAAGATTTTGTTGTACCTAAGGAATGATTCTGTGTTGACAGGGATCCTTAATTCTAGTTCAAATTGTCGAACAGGGGATGAATTTAACTCTCTGGTTTTGAATTTACTGGATGCACTAAAACACGGTATGGATGTGCTAAAAGATTGCATAGGTGCACTAGAAAATAGCTTAGATGTGCTAGACTATACCCAAGATGCGCCAGAAAATAGACTCAATTCACTAAACAAAGGACTAGATGCACGGGAAAATGTACTAAATGCGCTAAAAGCTAGACTCAATGCACTGAAGGCTGACTTAGATGCACCATAAAATGGACAATATGTGCTAGAAAAAGCCAGGGATGTGCTAGACTGCTCCTAAGTGTGATGATTTTAACTTGGTATTATATAGGTGAATGAGTTGGAATTTTTTGCAGATGCGCTAGAATATGGAACCAATACACTAGAAAGTGACCCATATGCGCTAGTAAACTGATCAAATGTGCTAAGATAAAGCAAGGATGCGCTAGACTGCCCCTCCTAAATGTGATTTCAACTAGGTAATATATAGGTGAATGCGCTAAAAGGGTTTGCAAATACACTAAAAAATGGAACAAATGTGCGGGAAAATGAGCTCGATGTGCTAAAAGATGGACCAGGTGCACTGGAAACTGACTCAAATGCGCTAGAAAAAGCAATGTATGCGCCATAATAGGGAATGGATGCGCTAATTTGGAGGTGTTTAGTCTTTTTGCAAATATGTCTGGTTATTCGTCTTTTTAATCTGTGAATCTAAATTTTTCCAAGGTATGCTTTTCTAAATAATGATTTTTTGTTTGGTTTCTTGTTTGTGAATTATGGGAATTAAGTGCTTTAAATGGATGATTTCTTGAATTATGACTTCAAACACAGCAAAAAGTTATCAAATAGTTGTGTCAAGCCTAGGAACTAAACATTGAGTGTGTATTCAAGAATCTAATATGATTCCTTCGATTTCCACAGGTATAACACAAGAGAAGATAGTTCAAGCACTTTTCTATTCTCAAGGGTCACTTAAAATACCATAGCCCACATCTTAGAACCATGTCAGCTCACATAGTTGTGTCACCCCCTAGAGGGCGCGCATGTTTTTGCCTTTCCCGGGTCTTAACCAAGGTCAAATCCTTCACCTTTGGCCAGTAATCCCTTATGGTTATATCGTGAGTGTCTTGGGGGCAGATTCTTCCCTCCCCTTGCACTATGATATTAGAAGTGTTTAGAGATTGACTCGGCTGGCTTCTACACTAAGGTTCGTAATAAGGGTTTCCATTCAGTGCTGAAAATAGATAAACTCCCTCAGGAGACCTCCCAAGCTTTAGAACAAAGGTTGTGGGGATGGTTATCTTGCACACTACCATCAAAATGCAGACTTTCCTCAAATTTTCTTTTGATTATAGTGGGTCAGAAAACTTGGCTTTAGTTGTTCCCACTTAGGTCGTTCCTATAGGGTGAGTACTTTTTTCCACTACGCCAAGCCTTCTAAAGGTGTTAACAAAGCATAAAATAGTGATTCTAGCATTCTGGTCACCTAGTTAAGGGGAGAGAATAGGCCTATCACTTCCAGCATAGTAGACAAGGGGTTCTTTAACCTTCTAATTAAACTAGGTTCCTAATTTAATTAAAAGAAGACAACAAAACAACTCTAGCCCTTGCATACATCATCAGTAGTTTGATATATTTGTCTTTGACCAGCGTATTAAGCACCTGCAACACAAAAAACATCAATTAGTTCTCAAGATTTTGAAATTTTGCAAAATAAACCAGATGCGCTAAAACATACATCAAATACGCTAAAAGATCACTCCTATGCGTTAAAAGAACTACTAGATGCACTAAAGAAACTATTGAATGCACTAAAATATCAACCAAATGCACTAAAAGACCCACTGTATGTGTCGAAAGATGAACTATATGCGCTGAAAGATGATCTGGATGAGCCGTAACATGAACCAAATGCGCTAAAAGGTGTTTTGTATGCATCAAAAGAAATGATGGATGCACTACATAAGAGTTCACATCCAAATCTACAAAATAAATTTCCAGAAAATGTCAATAAAAAGGGGATATGCCCCACGATGGGCACCAATTTATGTTGTGTGAATTGTGAGAGTTAGTAATAAACACACAAAACCAATGAAACATATTACATTAGAGAATTGAAATTACATAATTAGTCAAATTCAAAACACAATCAATCACTAAAAGCGTTCCATTGCTTCCTATCTCTAAGGATTCCTTGAATCATAATGGCTCTCAGATTTTGCTTTCACTATGACTTTCAGAATGACAACCTAGAGAATGGAATGTTGTAAATGCAAGAAACTTAATTCCTACATGATTTCATAAGATGTATGATAATGTTAAATGATGCTATGATATTATGTTGTAAATGATAATGGTAATGTGACAATGGATATGATACTAAAGACTATGATGCAAATGTTGTATAAAACTACTTTGATAATGAAAATGCAGCTATGAAACTAAGCCATGATTCTAAACTAATATGATACTACAATGCTCAAATGCTAAATGTTAAATTTCTCTAAATGCTCTATGCTTATGCTCTAAATTCTCTCATATAATTTTTGCAGAGTAAGTTTGCTCAAGATGGGATTGCAAATGCTATAGAATGAGGCTATATTTATAGGATTTCCAAGGCATATTGTGATGTGTCATGATTCAAGGGTCAAGATTGAAAGATGAACGGTGGAGGATAAAGAGGTTAGAGGGAATCATGGAGGATGTTCCCTTTTGTAAAACACTTTGCCAAGTGTTGAAGGGAATCAATGGATGAAGAGAGCCATGTGTCTCCAAGTTTGTTTCAAGTTTGTTGAGAATAATTCTCATTTAAAAATTAGATTTATTTAAATTCATGAGACACAAGGTGAGGTGGATGATGAGGTGGTAGGAGGTTAGAAAGTTATATAGAAATGTGACAAAATTGAATTTAAAAATTCAAATTTAGTGAGAGGGAATTAATCAAATAAAACAAATTACTTAGAATTGTTTATTTAATTAAATCATGAAGAAAATGATTTTAGAAGATTTTAAGAGAGTGAACTATATAAATAAATTTAGAATTTATTTACAAGTAGAGGAATTAAGAGGGTTTATTAATTAAATAACTTGCATTTAATTAATTGATTATCCAAACCGATTTTAGGTGTATACAGTGCCAAACCAAGGACCCGTTGTTACAAAGACTCTAACTTATCATACCACTATGTCTCTAGGCTACCAGTTGTGGAAGGTAACTCATGAATTCTCCCAATAGAAAAAAAAGATGGGAGAAGGAAAAGGAAAGAATGATTTCAAAGCATACCAGAGTACTAGAGAATAAAGAAATTGAATTGAAAAAGTTAGTAGTTAAGGTTGAGGAAATAGCAAATAAGGTTGCTCAAATTGGTAAGTGGAGACCTCTTGCTAGAGTATATGCTTTGTTTTTGCAGTAAAAATTTATAAGCTTTCAATTTAGTCAGTTGATTAGTAATTTTCCAGTTGCAATGAGTAGAAAGTTTGACTTTCTAAATATTTTTGTTGATGACACACCTAAAGTACAAGATCAGTTATGTGAATTCCATGTACATAATTATGTTGTGCTAGATGATACATAGTGGAACCCATTACTATTTGTGGGTGATTTACAAATTAGGGCACTAGCTTCATACTTCAAAAATGAAACACAAAGGGGTGAGATTATGCAGGACTATGTAGAGAGGGAGAAATCAATTGCTCTTGAAATCAGAAAGGAATATAAGAATCCCCATAAAATAATAGATGAATGGATAGAGCTTCTAAAGTATAAAGGTGCAGGAAGAAAGATTATGCAATTGAGACTAAATGATTATGAAAGCATGCAAAGGCTAACAGTAGGACTTCTTCATCATTCTTATCAGCTTATATAGGAAATATGGGACAATTTAACCCCTAAGTTGCAAAATAAAGAGCCCCAATCTATATATAACTTTATGGCTATGCTTGAAAGAACCTGAAGGTGTATGGACATTGCAAAAGACATAGCATTTGAATGGGTGCCTCTGAATTTCTCTCCACCAATGCTTCTCTACCCAGTACCACATTAGACAGGGGAAATGAATGAAGAACGGGAAGAAGTTAAGGATGTCAGGTGGCAAATACTTTCAGGCTATAGAGGTTATTTGAGACAACAAAAAGGAGTGGATGTCATCACATACCTCAGGGAAATGACCTTATAGTACAACCTCTAGTCTTCAAACTGCTTTGCTTGAGGACAAGCAAATGATCAATTGGGGGAATGATGAGGACTACAATTAGTTAGTTTTTTGTTATTTCAATACATGCTTTTAGACATCTCAAATACTTATTTCCTTTATATCTCTAAAACTTTACTATCTTTTATGATCATTATGCAAACTTGGACCTGGTTTAAATTCTATAGAAATATGATTATAATATGATAGTTATTGCATGGTTAATATGTGGATATGTATAAAAAGCAATAAATATTTGTGTTTAAATTATGGTTATTAGTATTGTGTAGATGATGTGTGAACTAGCTCTTTGTAGCCAAGGAGTCAGAGCTAGTAAACTATAGCTCACAACAACATGAAGGTGTATCCTGTAGCCAAAGGGAGTTTCAGCAGCGATGCAGGGGAAGTTAGGAGAATGCAAAAACTGCATAATTGGAGGTGTCTGCTTGTCAAGAATGTTGTGAATCAGCACATCATTTAATAAAACTGATGAAGGAGAAGAATTTTGCTACAATGGGGAATCTAAAGTGACTATTTCTATAGTCCACATTTTAGTTTAAAACCATTATAGCAGAGTTAAAGTCCTATTTTAGTTCTTCTTCCTTTTTAGTTGTGTTTTGATTACTCAGAATTTATCACACTCTATTTTATAGGGAGTGGTGATTTATGATTAGATTTTTTTTTTGAGTCCTTGTTCTAAAGACTCGCTCGCACCTATATGTATGGTTTGATGGTTGAGTTAGTTAGTTAGTTGAAATAGAGAATTTATAGCAGCTAAATTTGTTTACTTAGTTTTTGTTTTACATAGACATTATTTTATTTCTCAATCATGATCTTATAAATAAGATATTGTAGAAGAATCTCTTTGGATTGTGATATCTTGAGTTATGCAATGAGATATTTTTAGTTATTGTTATGTTAATTTAGTTTGAGGAGCTAGATTTGATTTCACTTTGTGGAGACAGTCACTTAAGCAAGGGCCACTCAACGTATTTGTTCCCCACTGTATTTCCTATACATTTATTTTTGTTGCAATAGTTAGTTTCGTAATTATATTTGTTTTAATCAGATTCTTCATGTGGTGAATGTGAATAAGATCTTGTCCTGTATTCATGCTTTAATTGTTCCATGCATTATTCTCTAGAGTTAGTCAATTTAGTTGAGTTAGCAAGTATTGGTTAATGAAAAAATTCATTTCCTGATAGTGAACTAGTCATAGTGTTTAGTTGTAAGTACCCATAGCAATAGCTTCAACATTACCTCTTTTCATTGTTATGCAATTTATGATTCTCGATATGTATAAACACCTGTACTAGGATGGTATAAGTAGTGAAGAGTCTTTGAAAGCACATATAGTTCCAACATCATCAAAAGCTTATGTTAGCCCTAGTTGATAAATTAAATGAAGGTCTTTCAAGGGTTTAGTGGACTATTCAGTAGAACCCCCTTTGAATTGTGTGTTTGACACTAAATTTCCTGAACATTATTAGGCCTCTATAAATTTAAGTAAAACTAGTGGAGTCATAGTGGAGTTTTTCAATAAGTTTTAAGATGAAGAGGAAGTTTTCAACTATCACCTTTGTTTACTCTTCATAGAAATATTTTTGAAGCTTCAACTTCTCTTCATCTTTAATGTTTGTTTTGTTGAAGGCAATATGGCTTCTTCTATCCTAAGATACATTACGAGAACTTATGCCTATTGGAGACTTGCTAAGTGTGTCTCTATGATGATATATTGAGTTGTCTCAACAGAAGATTTTGATGATATCTTCTTAAATATCTTTTTTTTCCTTTTGAATCAATTATGGATATGTTGTTTGTGTAACTTAATGAGTTTGTGCTAGCTCTACTCCAAGGTCCTAAAATTTTAAAGTTGTTCGGACCAAGTGAGTAGGAATTTATGAGCTTTATCCTTCCACTTGATACAATGGAGGGGCCATTGCCAATGGTTCATTCAAGGATATAGGATTTCCTTTACAAAATCACTTGCTCTTGATTCATATGTTGCTCTAGATTCTACCTCTTCTCACTATGTCCTTAAAACTCTCTTAGGATGTATCTTTCTTGTGTCATATGGTGAGGCTATTGCACTATGCTCTCCTTCCCATAACATCTCGCAAGTCTCATTTGCATTGACCTCTCCAAAGCTATTTTAAGGTTTAGAAATTTCTTGTTTATATTTCTAATAAGCTTTAATCTTGGCTTTTCTCTAATCATATTTTCTTAGAGCCTTCTTGAGACCATAAGTCATTACCCTAGAGGGTTCATAGGAATGCATTGGTTGGTAAAAGTTCTCCCAAGGAGAAGGTGATTTAGAAGGAAGATCATGGAGTTCAACATACAACCTGTGGAGACCTTTTGGCTTCAATAGCTAGATGGATATGATGTAAAAACACCTCTTTGACCTTTAACCTAGCCATTGAAGAAGCCATAAAACCCATGGGATCATATGGCCAATAATATTCAATGATATCAAACCCTAAATTGACTAGTTTTATTGTTATCAAGTGTTTGAATCCCCTCTTAATAATTGCAATTCCTCCCTTGGAGAATGATAGGTCATTGAATAGGTGAAAAATGTGGTCTATGGGTTATGAACCAATGAGGACCTATTTTTCCTCAATTCATTAGGAAATGAGGTCCACACAATGAAAGGACTATCAACCTTTAGGTGAGTCAAGTCAAAGTGTGAATCTACTGATTTCCCTTTTTTGCAAGGACAGGGGTGTTGATTAAACAACACTTTGGGGAGAAATATTAAAAATAGAAAACTAACTCCAAAATTTAATCTAAAACTTGGATCTAATAAATTAAGCTCAATACTAATGGAACCAAAAATTGAAATGCAGATCAAAGAGAGATAAGATGATGTGTACCATTCACCAAAAGTGCTCAGTTGAAGCTAATATGGGACTCATTCGCCCAGGGGTGAATGGGTCCTGAGTTAGGGTTTGTCTACAACTTTTGGGAGACTCTACTATAGATCTGAATCTCTCAATTTGCTTAGGTTTTAGGTTCAAAAAGTCAAAAATACATTTTGCAATTGAGTTTTCATGAGATGACAACATTTACAACTTTGAAAAGTTCTTCAATTTTGCTCTTCAAGAGATCTTCAAGATTTCTGTAAGGAAAGATTAAGGTGCAAAACAAACTCTCCTAATGTCAAACCTCAGAAAAAAATGCAAATGTCTTTAAATTTTGCAATTACAGTTCATTAAAATGCACATGGAAGGAATACTAGAATACAAAAATAAACATATACATAATTGAACACTAGATTTACATGGGAAAACCCTTACGGGAGAAAAAACCACCACACCAAAGAAAAATATCTTGTATTATAGTAATTAAATTACATACAAGTTACATACTCTCCTTTCAGATAATTAATCTCACAGCAGCAACATTTCCCTAATCAACCTCGTACAAAAAAAATTATGATCACACTTCGTTATATCTCACTGTTACAATGCATATACAACATACAATGAAGAACACACCATGATAAGTCAACCATCGAACCAACCGAACCCATAACAGTTACAACACATTGCAATGTATATCAACAACCATGATAGATTCATTCTCTGTACCGATGGTTCAGTTTAGTTTCCTCTATTGAGCAACTATCCCAGTCATCGAATGACCATCTCCAAGTCAGCACAGTCCTCCACTAATCGGCATACACCTCAAAATTCAACCAAGTCCGTGCTCGTTCACCCATGGTCCTTCTACCGCACTGCCACTAGACAAGTTGAAGACTCCTGCAGTATGGCGATAACCACACTATCGCTTGATTGCTAGAAGGCTCTCGTAGTATGGTGGTAACCGCACTACCGCTAGACTTCTAGAAGGATCCCATGGTATGGTGGTAGCCACACTACCGCTAGAAAACTAAGAGGCTCTTGCGGTATGGCGGTATACACCACACTACCACACCTCTCTCACAATCACCCAACGGTATAGTAGTACAAGCTTGAAAGGAACACTTATACAATTCTGAGTTGATTTTTGACAAAACCAGGGTTATACCAATGAGTTTGAGATGCAATTTCTCAACAATATCCCACTTGATGAAGAACTCACTGAACCCTCCAGAGTATTTAGAAACTACTGAGATTCATGGGCCCCAAGGCCCATTGAACTAGCACACCACCTGTACTTGTTTGTGCTCACTGGTTTTGTTAATGCATCTGCAACATTTTCTAGAGTATCCACTTTTTCTAAACAAACCTTTCCATCCTCCACCATATCTCGTACAAAGTGATATTGCACATCAATATTTTTCATCCTAGCATGGAAAGTAGGATTTTTCACCAGACAAATGGTACTCTGACTGTCACAGTAAATTATAATCTTCCCTACATCAAACCTAATGTTAGAACACAAACATTTTAACCAGATTAATTCCTTATAGGCATGTGTAGCTGCCATATATTTTGCCTCCGTAGTGGACAAAGTAACTACAACCTATCACTTGCTCATCCAACTAACTACACCACCATTCACCATGAAAATATATCCACTAGTGGATCTTATGCTGTTAATATCCCCTGCCCAATCAGAATCCACATACCCACGAATTATGAGAGTTCTCTATGATTCAACTAAATCGCCATGGTAACACAAAGCATATTCTGAAGTGCCCTTCAGATATCTAAACAC
Source organism: Sequoia sempervirens (assembly GCA_007258455.2). Classification (NCBI taxonomy): domain Eukaryota; kingdom Viridiplantae; phylum Streptophyta; class Pinopsida; order Cupressales; family Cupressaceae; genus Sequoia; species Sequoia sempervirens. Next base: position 28,331 of record VDFB02368885.1, on the reverse strand, counting down.
TTTTTTCACAACATCCCAATGTGTCCTTCCTAGATTCGCCATAAAATGACTAAGTACTCCCACTTCTTGGGAAATGTCTGGCCTTGTATAGACCATTGCATACATTAAACTGCCAACTGCACTAGCATAAGGCACTCTAGCCATGTCCTCCATCTCAGTAAGATATTTTGGACAATCTTCAATAGATAGCTTTGTTCCCTACAAAATTGGAACAACTAGCTGCTTGCAATCAGTCATACAAAATCTTGCTAGAACAATGTTAATATAATTACTCTGGCTGAGCCAAAGCTTTCTGCTCTTCTAGTCCCTGGTTATTTCCATCCCTAGAATATACCTAGCTGCACCAAGATCTTTCATTTCGAACTTTGCAGACAACTGAGATTTTAGATCATAAATCATAAACTTACTATTCCCAATGAATAACATATCATCCACATACAGGTCAATAATTAAAATAAAATCATTCTCAACTTTGTAATACACACAATGATCAGATTTCAATCTTACAAAACCCAGTGACAAAACAAATGTGTCAAACTTCTGGTACCACATTCTAGGCGACTGTTTCAAACCATATAGTGATTTCTTTAACTTGTAAACTATATTTTCTTTATCTTTTTCCACAATGTGCTCAGGCTGGGACATATAAATTTCTTCTTCAAGATCACCATGAAGAAATATTGTCTTCACATCCATCTGTTCAATCTCCAAGTCATATGCTGCTACAAGTGACAAAAGAAATTTGATAGATTTCAACTTAGCTACAAGAGAAAAAAAATTTCCATAATCAATTCCCTCTACCTGGGAATATCCCTTTGCAACCAACCTCGCCTTATACTTTTCAACATTGTCATCTAGACCTATTTTCTTTTTAAATACCCATTTGCAGCCAACAACTTTTCTGCCTTCAGACAAGGGCACCAAACTCCAGTGTCATTCTTTTCTAACAATGTCATTTCATAATTCATGGCTTCCAACCAAGAGTTTGAATCAGGCATTCTAATTGCCTCTTTAACAGTCTAGGCTCATCAGTATTAGCAATTAAAGCATAGGCACAAGTAGAATCTAACATAGAGAACCCATACCTATCAGGTTGTTTCTTCTCATGTAGACCTCCTTAAAGGCTAAGGCTAAGGTTGTGGTTCTTCTTCAGAACTCCAGAGTTGCTCGAGCTCTCTTAGATTTAGGTACATTTTGAATTTTGAATTCCTCTTTATTTGGTGTGGAGGAATTTCAACTACATCCTCTTTATTTTCTGATTTTGTCTCTAACTGCAGATCCAAAGTAGAAGGCTTCAACTCACCAAAATAAAACTTCTATTGTACATAACCTTCCTAGTCTTAGGATTCCAAAGCTTGTATCCTTTTATGCCAACACTATAGCCAATATAAAAACATTTAACAACCTTATTTTCCAATTTAGATCTTTTTTCATTCAACACATATGCATATGCTTCACAGTCAAAGACTCGAACATGTTTTAGAGAGGGCTTCTTTCCAGACCATGCTTCTAAAGGTGTTTTATCAACAAGAGCGGAGTTAGGGGAACGATTTATTAAGTAACATGTTGTTGCAACTGCCTCAGCCTAGAATTTCTCCTCCAAGCCAGCACTGCTCAACATACTTCTTGCCCTTTCCATCACCGTCCTGTTGAACCTTTCAGCAACTCTGTTTTGCTGCGAAGTGTAGGGTATAGTTTTATGTCTTTTAATTCCATGATCTTTACAGTACCTTTTGAACTCTTCAGAACATAACTCACCACCATTGTCAGTCCTTAAACACTTTATTTTTCTTCCAATCTGATTTTCCACAAGTTTTTTAAATTCCTTAAAATGATTGAACACTTCCGAATTACTTTTTAAGAAGTACACAAATGGCCTTCTCGAATAGTCATCAATAAAGGAAACATAATATTTAGATTTCGATAAGGAAGGAACATTCACTAGACCACACACATCAGAATGAATGTAATCAAGTATACCAAAAGATTTATGAGGACTAGAATAAAATGAAACACGGTGTTGTTTGCCATATATACAATGTTCACAAAATTTGAATTCAAGGTTATAGGCATCAAGCCCTTCAACCAGGTTTTTATTTTTCAAAGTTTTTAAACCTTTTTCTTCAATGTGGCCAAGCCTATGATTCCAGAGCATAGTCTTTTCTGCTGGAAATTTAATTTCCATAGAGTTTGAACTATCAGGAACTTTTTCCTCCTCCTCTCCACGAGCAACATTTTGTGACTTTGCAAAGACATTGTTGCATTGAATAGCAAGTGCGTCCAACTTATACAGAGTACCAATTCGAGTACCCTTTGCCAACACCAATAAGCCTCTAATCATTTTGCAACCATTTCCAGAGAATGGGACTTACACTCCAACATCGTTCAGTTTACTAACAGAAAGTAAATTTTGAGCCAGACCGAGTATATGCATTACATCATTGATTCCCTTCACTCTTCCATTAGGGAACTGAATTCTGACTTTTCCATGGCCAACTATTTCCAGAGATGAATTGCTTGCCAAGTACACCTTTCCACCATCATATTTTCATACTTTGTGAACTAGTCTCTATGAGATGTCATGTGGAAAGATGCTCCAGAATCAATCAGCCATACATCGTCTGATGCCCGAGTTTCCAAGGTTGCAATGAAGGAATTTGCATCGCTCTGAGAAGAATCATTGTCGGAAGAATTCTTCTTCATCTTCTTTTTCTCCTCTTTGCAATCCTTTCAGACATGACCAGGCTTCCCATAGTTCTAGTACTTCACCTTGGACTTCATGCCAAGAGACTTTGATCTCCCTTCTGATTTTGATTTGGACTTCTTGTCTTTCTTTCCTTTTTCTTTCAATCTACCTCAAACAACAAGAGCCTCCTTTTCCATCTTAGAACATTTCCTTCTCATTTCTTCTGATAACAAAGAAGCAATGATGTCTTCCATCTTAAAAGTGGATGTCGTACTCCCAATAGCCATCACCAAGTGATCCCAATAATCTAGCAAAGAACATAACAATAGCATACAATGATCTTCTTCATGAATCTTCACACCCACAAATGCTAATTGAGCAATCATCATGTTAAAAGAATTCAAATGATTAGGAACAAACGCTCCTTGCATTTTCAAAGAGTACAACTTCTTCCTTAAGAACAACTTATTCACCAAGGACTTTCCCTAATAAATGTCTCCCAGTCTTTTCCTTAAAGAAGATGCAGCCTTCTCTTCATGAACATTTAGAAGAACAGAGTCTACCAAATAGATTCTTATCAACCCTTTTTCTTTTCGATCTGCCAAATCCCAATCTTCTTGTTTCATGCCAGAAGGTTTCATTCCAGACACAGCAAGCCAAAGATCACAATCAACCAACAGATATTCCATTTTGAGTTTCCACAACTCAAAATTGTTGCCATTGAATTTCACAATTTCAATCTTTCCTAATGTACTTTCTATTGCCATCACAATTTGTAATTTAAATTACCAGACTTCTACAAGACTCCCACTGAACAGAATTGACACAAAAAACCCAACCTACCCACAAGGATAACACAACTAGCTAGGCTCTAATACCACTTGTAAGGAAAGTTTAAGGTGTGGAACAAACTCTCCTAATGTCAAACCTCAGAGTAGAATGCAAACATGTCTTTAAATTTTGGAATTACAGTTCATTAAGATGCACACGAAAGGAATACTAGAATAGAGAAATAAAAATATACACAATTGAATACCAGATTTATGTGGGAAAACCCTTACAAGAGAAAAACCCACCACACCAAAGAAAAATATCTTGTATTACAGTAATTAAATTACATACAAGTTACAAATTCTCCTTTCAGATAATTAATCTCATAGCAACAACATTTCCCTGATCAACCTCATACAAAAAAAATTATGATCACACTTTGTTATATCACATTGTTACAATGCATATACAACATACAATGAAGAACACAACATGATCAGTCGACCATCGAACCAATCGAACCCATAACAGTTACAACACATTGCAATGTATATCAACAACCATGATCGATTCATTCTTTGTAACGACGGTTCAATTTAGTTTCCTTTGTTGAACAACTATCAAACTTCCCAGTCATCGAACGACCATCTCCAAGTCAACACCGTCCTCCATTGATCGACATACACCTCAGCAGTCAACCAAGTCCACGCTCGTTCACCCACGGTCCTTCTATTGCATTGTCGCTAGATAGGTTGAAGACTCCCGCGGTATGGCAATAACTGTACTACCGCTCAACTGCTAGAAGGCTCATGCGGTATGGTGGTAAGTGCACTACCGCTAGACTGCTAGAAGGCTCCTGCAGTATGGCAGTAATCGCACTACCGCTAGACAGTTGAGAGGCTCCCGCGATATGGGGGTATACATCGCACTACCGCACCTCTCTCACAATCACCCAGTGATATAGCAGTACAAGCTTGAAAGGAACACTTATACAATTCTGAGCTGATTTGTGACAGAACTAGGGTTATACCAGTGAGTTTGAGACACAATTTCTCAACAATTTCTTCCACCTAAATTTGCAAACACAAATCAAGAGGGAAAAATGTTTTATTTTGGTGAATGGGGGTTTTCCTTGGTCAAACCCCATTTTGGTAATTAAACCTTGAAATGAAATGAAATAGCATGAAAGGAATGATGAATGAATAACTCTATGTCACAACTCACAAAACCTTGAATGAACCTTGGAATGTAAATTTGAAACTTGCATGAAATGGCTTCAATGGATTTGGATCTTGACCTTTGAAACTTGATTTGAAACAATTCCTTGAATGCTTTAATAGATCATGAAACCTACATCATCATATTAGCTCCAATAACATGTGTGGTGCAAGAAGACTTTGACATGACAATTGGATCTTGATTGTTGTAATAATTCTTTAATAAATTTACTCTTGAATGCCTTGAAATTCTCTTAATCTCATAAACTTGCTATAGGAATGCTCATTTCAAATTGCTAGGTGAAACATAGTGAAATGACCTTATATTTATAGATATGTATCATTAATTTCCCGAAATTCAAATAACACAAGTCGACATGTGAATATGGATTTGAAATTGTTAAAATACCACCAAAAACATAATTTAAATTTAGGTCCTAGGTCTAATTGAGGACCCATTCGCCCATGGGGGAATGGGTCCTAGGTCACCCACCTAAGACACACATTGTTCAATGAGAAGTGTTATGTTTACGCATTAATGAATCTTAGGTTTTTTGCAAGTTGTTTCCTTGGTCTCCTCAGCATGGGCCAACGTGGCACTTGGGGTCATGACATGGCTTAACCGTGGATCTTGTATAAATCTGGCGGTTGTATTAGGCATTAACAGGTCGATCTTTTGGTGCAACAACAACCACCAATGTACCAATTGGTATCAAATCCAAGGTCATAGGTTCAAACCCCTCGCTTGTGCTAGGGGGATTGTTGGAAGGTGTCACCCTTGGTCTCCTCGGCATGAACCAATGCAATGCTTGGGTTCGTGACATGGCTTAACTGCCTCCTATGGATCTTGCATAAATTTGGCGATTGTATCAGGGACTAACAAGTTGATCTTTTGGTGCAACGACAACCACTAATGTAACAGGGTTTCCTCTTTGAAAAATGTAATTAATTAGGCTTGGATTTGAATTAAAGGGGCCAATTAAGGAAAATTAAGCTCAATTAATTAAAGGAGCCATAGATACGTGTGAAAGTGTAAAGAGGTACACTATACAACACCAAAAATAAGGCACAATTAAGTCCATTTTAATTAATAGGGCCCTAAACTTAGTCTAAATATGTAAAATACATATTACAATACTAAATTAAGGCATAATTAAGTTCATTTTAATATTAATTTCTAATTAGGTGTGAAAATGTAAAGGGATACATTTTTCTACACTACAGTCATATAAATATTTCTTCTTTTCCCAACCACAACTCATATGTAGTCAATTATATCAAGTTGGAAAGTTAATTTAATCACTAAAATCTTATCTATGATAAATTTTGAAAGTCTAAAAGCATCCTCCTAAAAACCATGGATTTGAATCATAATGTAATGGACTCCAAATAACTAATCACATGGATAATGGTTATTAGATAAGAATCCTTTTTGTCTGTCACTTACCTTGAAAGTGATTTTTTTGGGTTGAGATCAATGAGGGTTGGGGTGAGAAAGTTCTTAGGAATTCATAGTAATATGATGTGTAGAATAGGATATGTGTCTAGACTGGCACAAGTATGATTTCTTGAGCATTAACTGACTCATCTAAAAAAGTGAGATGCATCGAGAAGAAGTAGGGGTTCTAGTGAAAAATTAAATGTAGGAAGAAGAAAGAGCACCTGAAAAATTATTCATGGTTGAAGTTGGTCAATTGGTGATAGTCAATTAACTATAACTTCAAAAAAAATCATCTTAAAAACTTGTTTTTGACTGATGTTTTTGAGTCTGAAAATGGCACCCAAATAGAAATCATAAATGCTTCTATCATCAACCAAAACAAAATTGAAAGCTATCATAGAATAGGTGTCTTAAAAATAATGTGTAAATTGTGACAAGGCCTTAGGAATGAGAAGCAATATTATGTTTTCCTTGTCCAAAAGAAGCTCTATTTTTAGAAAACTCAGTTGATTGTCCCTTGTTTCCCAAATTTTCTATAGATTGGTGTCACTACAAAAGAAGGTTATCAGATCATACTCTATATAGAACATATCATTTATGGAATCAATATTGATGATTACTTTCAGGTTCCTTCCTTTAATTATCCTTGTTTTTTAATCAAAATACTTCATACATGTATCCACAAACTCATAACAAGGGTGCACAATTGGGACCATATAATGAGCCAGTGTGGATCTCTAGATTCAAATCCTAAATGTTTTAATTTTCCTTGCCTTAATTATTTTATTCATACGTACATGCACTCCTTCCCTCGAGGTCTTAGTGGTCATTTAAAGTATTATGTCAAAAATGTGATCTGTGGGGTCAAAGACCAAAGTTTGATCTTTATGTATTCCTTTCTTCAACTCCCTCACATGGGGAATGCTCTCTTATGTTGAGCTAGAGTATAAATTTAGGGTTTAACACCTACCTATCCCAAAAGAGGATCCTGTGGTTGTCTAGACAATGAGCTTCTCTTTCTTTTGGGTGTTCCACTACCTAAGGTTTATTCTTGTATATATTTTTTCTTCTTCACAAGCTTCTTTAGAGATAACACCTTCACAACATGCAAAGAAAATTGAATCTTTTATAATGTTCATAATTAAGCTCTCTCACACACTTGATTTTTAATTTATAACAAAAAAATTCATTCGAATTTTATGATCTTGGTAGGTTCATTAATGCCCCTCTTTCCCAAACAATATTCCACATGCTTAACCCTTGTTTTCTTCTATAACTCCTATTTTTTGCATCATTCCTATATCTTCGATGATTATGCATTTAATGATCAATCAATCAAGTAGTTGAAATATATTTCCAAATATTTTATTGAAATTTAAACTAAAGTTTATTATCATGGAAGAGTGACACCTAGTGTATTTGGGAAAATCCTTTATTCAAAAGCAACAAAAAAAACAATCTTATATAGGCCACTCCATAAGAAAAAAAAAAATCGGAATATTGTTTTGGTTTAGTTGCTCATTCTTCCCACTTCGAAACTAAGTCTCCTACCTTAAAGTTTGGCTCAAATGGTTTTTGTTCTAACCATCACTTGATCATTGGTTGATGATTTTCCATAGAATTAAGTGCATATTCTCTTTCTTCCTGTCAACTTTGCAATTTGAACCTCAATTGCACCATTTTCTATAATTTTGTGTTGTTTGATCAATTGAATGGCGGGAATCTCCATTCGCATTGGCATTATAACAAATTCTTTCCATACACTAAATTTTAGGGCGATGTTTCAAGAATTTTATTTGGGGTGTTCCTATTGGCCCATTGTATTATTTGAGATTTTTATGCTACCCCTTTATGCTATAATCGTATTCACTTAATTAACAAAAATAGGTTTTTGTTTGTTGATTTGATCAAGTCATTCCCTTGTAGATGGTAATTTGAGGTCTTCAAGAAGATATTATTCTTCAAAGCAAACTCAAAAAAATTGGATCCTAAGAATGCCTTTACATTATCTGATATAATTGTGTAAGGGGAGCCTAATCTAGTAACAATATTTTCAAAAAGCTCAAGTACCACCACTTTTGTAGCTACCTTCAATGGTATTGCTTCACTTCATATTTTGAAGTAGTTAGTGACTGTTAAGATCCATTTGTGATCCACACTTAACATTATATTTATTATTATGATGAAGTCTAATCCCCATTGAGTGAATAAATCCTCTATTAGGAATAGATTAAGAGGGAGAGCAATGCTTCTTCTTTTCCCTGTATAGAATTGACATTGGTGACACTACTTAAACATTTTATGACAATCTAAGAAGATCGATGGCCAATAATATCCATTACAGATTATCTTTTTTGATGTATTTTTGTTGATAAATGTCTATAGATGTTTCATAATAGAATTTAGACAAAAGTTATCAAATTCTTCATTTTCTACACATCTCAACAATATTTCATTGAAATTTATCTTGAATAGGATGTTGTTTATTATAGAAAAATTATCCCCCTAGAACTTGTAAAATCTTCTATTGAAAGGGGGTAGTTAATTTGGGTACTATCCTATTTCCATGAAGCATAATTTATCTTTAATCCACGACCTTGAATCTCCTTGTTCATTAATTAGGATTATTTTTAATACTTGTCTATTTTCTATTATTGAATCTTGGTTCTAGGCTAAATATTCCCAAAGACTTCTTCCTTTAACAAGTTTAGTAGGTTTTATTTCCATATCATATACAAGAATCTTAGTAATCTAGTTATCCCTTTCCTTAGTGATTTCTCCTTCCATGATGTACTCATGTACACTCTAGTGAGCCACATAAATAATAACCTCGTTTCCTAATATTAGATGACTAATTTTTATTTTTTTTTACTAAAGTGTAAGCTTGTTTTTCAACAAAATTATATTTCATTTCATAATCTTTCATGGTTCAGGAGTGGAAATTTATTGGGCAGTCTCCTTTACCTAACTTATCCTCTTGTGTTAATAATGTCACTATAATGTGATCTCCTTTGTATACACATTATATAATATTTTGAGAAGTCAAGATTAATTAAGGTTGGCATAATTGATATAGCACGTTTAATATTTTCAAAATCCTACCTTCCTTTGGATGTCCATTTAAAGTCTTTATCTTTTTTGAGCATCATAGTGATGGGTCAGACTAGTCTTGCAAAATCTAAAATGAATCTGCCCATAAAATTAATTTTTCCTAGGAAAGAAATTGGACAACCTTCTTATTTACCATTAAAGGTAAATCCTTAATGACTTTGACTCTATCTAGATCTATAGAGATCCCATCCATTGAAATGATGTGTCTTAGAATATTACCTTGTGGTACTCCAAAAATGCATTTCTTCAAGTTTAAAGAAATTATGAATTCTTGACACCTTTGAAAAACCTTTTCAAAATGATCATATTTTGATTTTGAGAACATAGTAAGACAATCCAAATATATTACGATAATTTTGTTGTTTAGCTCACTGAATGCAATATCTATAGCACTTTGAAAATTTTCTCCAACATTTTAAAGACCAAAAGGAATTTTGATGTAAGAAAACGTGCCCCATTTTTTAGAGATGGTGGTCTTATATTGGTCTTCTTCTTTAAGCCAAATTTGATTATACCTCGAGAACCAATCAAGTAAAGAAAATATTTATGAGCTTATGATTGTTTGAAGTGTCTACTCCATTGAAGGGATCATATAATGATCTTTAAGGGATGCTCTATTGACATCTCTAAAGTCAACACACAACCTTATCTCACCATTCTTTTTCCTAATAGGAACCAAATTTGATACCCACATCGAGTGTTTGATCAAGTAAAGATGATTTTGTGAGTCAATCAACTTATCGGTTTATTATTTCATGAGAGGCTCAGTTTTTGGATTAATTTATTTTTTGTTTTTTTTGAATTGGCTTTGACTTGGGTGTCAAATCAATGGTGAGTTGAACAATTTCTCTATCATAGCCTTTGAGATCTTCATAGTTCCACATTATTACCTTGTTGTATTTATTGAAGAAAGAGATCAATATATTCCTCTCAGCTTGATTAGTGACATTCCCTACTTTTATTTTCCTTCTAGCACTAACCTCTATCTCTATATAGTCTTCCTTGTTGGAAAAAAACTTCCTTTTGTCCAATTTTGTGTGATTTGAATTAAAAAACTCTCAAGAGTTATCAACCCTTTTGAAAGCTTGTTTGATTTCAACTATACTATTTGTTCTTCATAGGTTTCTTCTATCTTTGGTTGTAGTTGATTGAAAAATTACCTAGAATGTTGTAGGAACAAGGCTTTTTAAGTATCATTTTCAAAAACTTGTTAGTGATTTCTATTCTCAAGGATATAAACTTGATAATTAACTTAAGTGCATATTCATTCTAAAAAAGATCCCTCATTGGATCAAACTATGATCTTATTTAAACCATTATGTCAGCTTCTATGATTTGGAGTCTTGGGATTGCTTCGATGTTTATTTCTTTAAAATATTCCAAAAAATCTCATATTATGAGATGATATGACCTTATTTTGACATTTTTTGCTGCGACGATTCCTTTAACTTATCTCATAACCAACTTTGAATCACTAAATACTTGTACCTAATTAATTTTTCATTTTTTCTACTTTAATAAGAAGCCATACACTAATGCTTCATATTCAACTTCATTATTTATGCAGCTAAACTAAAAATAGAAATCCTCGAGAACTCTTTTCCCTTTAGGAGAAAGAAGACACATGCCTTCCCTAGAACCATTTGCACATCTTCCACCATCAAAATAAAGTTTCTAGAGTTGTGAATATTTATTGAAATTACCAACTGATTCTTCAAGTGAGCCAATTACCTCTGAGATAAAGTGTTATTCATCATAGATTACATTTCCCTAACCATATTGAGTCAAAATATAGTAAGGGTTAGTTTACATAGATTTTAAAAAGAGTGTCTCTTCTCAATCAATTCAACTACTTAGCACAACTTCTTGGTCATTGAGTTCCATGCCATATTTCTCATCCTTTGGAAACATGATATGGGTTTGTTTAAAGTTTCCCATCACTTCATGAGTGATGTGTTCCTTATGAAGCAAATCTAATAAAATCTTCATTTTAGAGCCATATTTGGTTCTAAGGATAAGATGAGACCAGTCAAGAGAGATATATCCACCAATATTTGTAGTAAAATCTCTTGATAGACACAAACCAAAAATTGGTGGAATATTAATAATCACTACTTCTTGAGGCATTGTGATATTTGGATAGGGATACAATGTAAGAGGAAATTCCTTAACGAATCCTACAGTTTGTACTTTATTTCCATCTAATTGCATGACTGCTCTTTCTATGAGCTCATATTCTATTTGAAGAGAGTTTATTATCTTCATAGGAATTACAATGGTACTAACACTAGAGTTTATCATAATATTATTTAATAATTTCTTACCTACTATCACCATTGAGTAAATAGGGTCAGCTTTGTTTTACTCACCTTACAGCTTGCATTTAGGAGAGTGGTAACATTAAGCTTATGCCACCTACCGCCTTGTTGACTTCTCCTCAGTATTAGCAATCATTTGTATTATTGCAATTGGGTTCTCTTTCCTTTTAAGAGCCTCATGAAGCAGTGTTTTCTACTTTAGGATTGACTAAATTTTATATAATGAAATATTTCCTGACACTTTCTTAAGTTGTTATACTACATTGAGTGGTTCAATTATTTGAAGTTTAGGAGTGTATCTTGAATACTTGGGCCTTTCAAATTGAATGTTTGACACTCCATCATTATGTGTTGATATATTTACATTCTTGTGTCTTTGAACTATATGAATGGATGCATTAACCATAGGATTCTTTTGGGAGATTGATTCAGAGCATATAACTACTTCTAGACCATCTACCATCCTCCTCTTGAATTGGGTAAAATAATCAGATTGCACTTGCCAAGCCTTGGAAGTTGAAGGGTCATTTGTAAATACAACTTATTTAATGTAAGAGAATGATGCATGTCCAGGAGAAATTTTGTCTCCCTATTCTAAAGATATCCCCTACAATTGTGCCATAAGACTATATTTTTTACCCCCAATGATTGATACAAAAAATTTCTAGATGTGCTTCTAGGTGAACACTTACCTCCTTTGTTTCTGCTATCTTTTGTTATAAATTACCTATGAGATATTATCTATGTGTATGAGAATCATTGCAAGGAAAGCACCATGCATTTGAATTATTTGCAATGTTATTTTCCCCATAACCAAATATCTTTGTGGATTAGGTGCAACTTTATGTAATGGAGATAATATTGGAACTATTTGGTTTGATGGTTGAGAAGGACCTACTCCTTGTGAATTTTTATATCAATTTGGTTGATATTGTAGTCAAGGTCCTTGGAAATTTTGATAAGGGGGTTTAGGATATGGAGCATGTTGTCTCTTTATATTAATAATCTCATTTGAAAAATTTAACAAGATACTTTTCATATCCTCCATCTCTGATGTCACTTGGGGAGTTGATACTGAGAAAATCAATAATTGAGAGGTAGGGTAGATGCACATGGAAGGGAAGGCCTAATTCACATTGGAGATAAGGGGTTTAGTTTTAGGCAATTATTCTTGCAATGGAATCGATATTTTAGGGAATACTAGCATGGGGGGCTAGGAGGAAGATTTATCATGTCTATCAAACTATTCCCTACCCTAAATTCCAAACCATATGTTGTTGGGAGAGTTTTTCCTTCTAATGAATCAATCATAACAACAATATTTGAATTAAAATATTTAAGGTAAAAGACAATAGCCATATTTGTTGGTGATTGTGCTGTAATAGGAATACTTTCCAAGTCTTATGAAACCGAGTATTAAAATTTATGATTGCTTCTTGTGGCACATGCTTCATTTTTATCATCTATTGTAGTAGTGATGATCTATCTCCTTTCTCATTGAGTCCATCAAATACAAAATTCCTTAGCTCACTCCATGTGCTTATGAAATTGAATTGGAGAGATTAATACCAATCAAGGGCTTTACCCTTAAAAGAAGTTGCTAATAACCTTAGGGTGTCATTTTTATCCATTACATAATGGATTGTGCATATATCTACAATGTCATGAAGGTGTTCAACAAGGGTCTTTGAGTCTTATCCTAAGAAATTTCGAAGTACTTTGAGAGCATTAGTTGAAATGAGATCCCATGTTGTTGGTGACGTTAGAGGAATCAAAGGACTACAATTATTCCAGTTGAAAAAATTCCCCAAAACTCCTTGTGTAGCCATATGAAGGGTTGATGAATTAGGTTGTGTTTCTCTCCTCTTGGAAGTAGTTACCAATGTAGGAACCAAAAGATTTAGATTACTAGCTAAGAGTGATCTTGTTGTTGGTCTATTACTCATACAATTTAACTTTTGATTAGGAAATTATGATTTTTGGGTCCCATTGGGCAATGAAAAACTATTGATGTTTTTATTCACATTCAAAATTAATCTCACATACCAACCAACACTAACAATGGGAAACACTACAAACATGGAATTTTTTTTTAGATTGTAGGAATCGGGTAGCCCCCTATAAACTGTAGTGCACACGGTAAACATTTTTCATGTGACCGGTGACGCTGGCGTGACACACCCTTCAATACCATGGGGATGGGGGGATACTAGACCTCATGAACTCTTTCCTATAACAAGATGCTTTAGTCAATCGAGCTAGGCCCCTCAACCCTACAAACGTGGAACTGATATGCAAAATAACCTCTAGAATTTTAGAAGCCAATTCTTCTAATGATTTTAAATTCACTAGATCTTAAGGGGGGATAAGAGAAGAGATACTACTTATTTAATGAAACTACTTTAAAGTGATACACAAAATCTCATATAGATATTAAAATGACACAATATTCATTGTTTGAAACATAATATTGATTCATAGCAACAAAGAGCATATAAAGCACATGATTTAAACCATTCACAAATATTATCCATAAAAAAATGAACATAGGACTGACATAAGAATATTTCTATTAGAAAGAAAAACTCAAAAGACAAATAGGCTAGCATAGAATGTCACTCTCTCTTCATTGTTGAACTAAGAACAAGTTACATAAGCTAAGATGCACATTTATAAAATATTCAATAGATTCTTGAGAGACACCCACTAAGGATTCAAAATATCTTCTACTTTAATGATTCAATACATCCTCATTTATAATAGTGGAGCATGACCTACCTAATCTAATTGAAGTTATAATAAAAGCATGAAAAATTGTATCTTCAAAAAACTTTGATTAATTATAAATCCATTATAGAAAATTATCAATTCCTCAAAAATATGAGACCCTTGCAATTGCATGAGCTAGATTAATTTACTTGCATCAATCATGTGAATTGGAGACTACAACTTAACTGTTGTATTTTAGAGTAACATAGAGATGCCACTTTTTTTTTTATGTAAGACCCATAGCCTCTCTAACTCATCTATTTTGGCCAATGACGCAACACTTGTACTCTTTTGTCCTAACAAGGTCTTCACAATGCTTGAATTGTTGGATATCTTTTACTTGTGGTTGACAACCCAAAACCTTTGATGTCTTTTTGATAGAATATGGGGCCCAATGTCTCTGATTTGGTACCAAATAGCCAAAGAAGCACCAAAGGGAATGTGTCAAACTTGTCCCTTCCCAAACATAGCGCAATCACGCCAAGTGTCTATTTGATGCACTCTCCTCAACTTCTTTAATCTAAAGAAGTTGGATCCATCTACTCATTGAGCCATTTATCTTGGCCAAATGTGCAACACTTTGCCATCTTCAAAATTATGTGCCAAGATGACACCCATCCCAAGGAAGAAACTTTTTGCATTGCCTTTTCCTTTATTCATTAGGCCCACTTGTTGATGACTCCCTTATTTCAACCAATAATGCACGGGGAAAAATGGTTGGTTCTACCATGTTTATCTACTTGTGCCAAAATGACACATGGGGGTTCTTTAGATGGATCAACCTATAATGCAATGTTCAAACTTGCTAGGATTAACAAATTTTAAACTGTTGCGAAATGTTTACATGTGGCACCTCCTATTCTCAAAATTGATTGGTTGTGGCTTATCACAAAAGCATCCAAAATGATAAACTATCGTTTGAATCATAATCAAAACAAAATGGAGAGTAAGGCTCTATAAAATCCATTATCAGTGAAAATTGACATCCAAGGAGATTTGGAGTTGTTTTATTAAAGGGGGCAAATGTGAAACATGGGGTGGATTTAGTGACAACTTAGAAGATGAGAGACAATGATGGACCAAAGCCAACTATTGATACAATGCCAAAATAAAGTTCTTATGTCAATATTAAAGGGGGTGTTAAGAGTTAATTAATACATGATATAGAATGAATGTAATAAATAAATTAACATATTACTGCTAATATATTAGATGTTTGTTAGTTGTTGGGTGGTTTGGATAGTTAGTAAGTTAACAGAGTTTATAAAGCCAATTGAATGTAATAATAAAAATATTTTGAAGATGAATAATTACCTCATTGATGTGTTAGAACCTCTAACTCTCCTTTATGTCAAAATTTCAATAAATTTTATTTCAACTTAATAATAAAACATGTTTCTTGATTTTATACTAGACTACTTGTTAAACACTCAATTGCAATAATACCCTTTAGGGTGAAGTATATAAAGATAATATATAGGCAAAGAGATAAAATTCCTTCTATATTAGAAACTGCAGGAAAGTCATTCAAAAGCAACTTTGCATATCCAATTACATTTTATTCCCAACACACGGACCCCACCAACCTATCCATTCTTTATCTTTTATTTAAATAAATAAAATAAAAATTAAAAAAAAAGTTCAAACCAATTTTCTTCAATTTCTAATGCTGAAAATTAAAAGGCGTACCTAGTGCGAGGAAGTTATCTTTGGAGAACTTTGTTTCCAACGCGTATTTAGTTTTACTAGTATTCCTTCTCTCTTTAGGTAGGACTCGGTCATAACAGGTGACGGCTCAACCTAAATTTGACGGTCGAAAATTATAATAAAGTTTTATATTAATTTTACATTGGATTTATATATAATTTTACATTTTTTCTTGTAGATATATTTTTTTAAGGTTTTATATTAATTTTTTTATTAATTTTAGGTTGTATCTTTTTGACTGAAGTTTAGATTCTAAATTTATTATATTCTTTTAGAGTATTAAATTTCATTTATTTTGATTTGGTGAACTATTGTAATGTAACCTTTTTTTTCACAATTGTAGTATTCTTTTTTTGCTTTGTTTCAATATTAAAAAAAATATCAGGGGTGACCCGTATAATGCAGCGGTTGAAACACTTGCTTGGTGACACTACCACCAAGGTTCAAATCCTCGCTCGGCCACTACACTCATAGGCGGTTTGCTCCCCATTGTGGTCTCAGGTTTGACTCTGCTTCCGGGTTCACCTACATATGGGACTAGTGGCCGAACGAGTAGTAGAGTTGGCTTGGGTAGTAGGTTTGCTCCCCATTGCTCTCGGGTTCTACTCTACTTTCGAATTTAAAAGGTGGGACTTCTTGTGGTAGGGGACTAGTGGCCAAACGAGTAGTAGAGTTGGCTTGGGTATCTTTTTCAAAATTTCGGTTGTATCCTACGGCAAAAATTACAAAATCGGTCATACGGCTATCAAATTTACGCACCGGATCGTATCGGCAATTTCTTTGTTCTCTCGTTTTCTGTCATTTGCAGCCGTTACCGCGGGCACGCGTTGACGGCAATTTAATCCCTTGGTAAGCGTCCATTCTTATTCCTTTCCCGTATTCTGCGCATTTTGTTCTATCTGCTGATTAATTTTCTAAACGGAAGATATTTCTCGCTTTCTGTTGAAGGCCCTGCGGTTCGAACCAGGAACCTTCTTCCAGGTTAGTATTGTGCTCTTATAGAGGCGCCTTCAGGACCATTGATCTTCGTTCTGTTAATTGACGTGAAGCTGGCTGTTTTGTCTACCATCGGAGGATTTTTTGCCTTGTTGAACTTAATTATCCAAGGAAAAAATTGTCTTTCATCGTTTGTTAATTGAAGCAAAATCGGCCGTTTGCTTGGCATCAGAAATTTCATTATTCTGTCGATGTAGGTATTCTTTGTCTTTCATCTTCTATCAATTGACATGAAATTGGTCGTTTGTCTGCTCTTAGAGGCGTTTTTGCGCAGTTGAAGTGAGTTGTTCGTCATCGCCTAGGTATACGAAGTCTTTTGTCTTCTGTTAATTGACGCGAAAGCGGGTTTTTATTTGCCATCAGAGGATTCTTTGTGCTGTTAGACTGAAACGTTCTTCAATACCAAGGTCTTCTTTCTCTCTCCTCTTCTATTAATTGAGCGAAATTAGCCGTTTGTCTACTGTCGATAATTGTTTCATTTTAATATTTTTTGGCATTGTTGAAGTGAATTGGCTTTGAATATTTAGGTATTGTCTTTTATCTTCTGTTAATTGACACGAAATAGATCATTTGTAACAAACCATCAGAGATTTTGTGTTTTGTCGATGCGAATTTTTCTGTAATACCTAGATTTTTATTTCTTTCACCTTCTGTCAATTGATGCAGAATTGGCTTGTTTATATACATACCATCAGCCGATTTTTCTATGCCCCTAAAGTGAATTCTCTTAAATACCTTGGTATACTGTAATTAGCGTGGCACGTTGAAGTGAATTCACATTGAATTTTTGGTGTAATCTTTCTTGATCCTTAAGTTTTCATGGGTAACAACACGATGGTCTTTGTCTGAAGCAAATAAATTTGTTGCAAAAAGATTTTGGTTAGAGTATTGTCAAATGTTCTAGTCTTTTAAATGGTTTGGGAGTAAAAAATTCAGTGTCTATGGAGAGAAGCGATTGTTTTATGTCTTCTTTGACTTGTTTTTATCATTGGTCTGTTTATGTATTTTGTCATCAAATTACATTATTTGTGGTTGATTCTGGAATAAATTATTAGATAAATTTTAAATGGAGCCATTAGGGCTTTATCCTCTGACAAAATCCTTAATAGTGCTGAATATTTTCTGGAGCAATGAGCTTATGCACAAAAGCAATACTTTAAGAAAATGGCCGGAGAGTATTGAAATTTTAAAAACAAAAAACTATTGAATACTACTCCTTATCTGTTTCAGTTTTGTAGAGTTTTGATTTTACTGTTTTGGGTTGCTCTTTATCCCTTTTAGATAGTTGCCAGGAAACTCCATTATAGGAATATGGACAACGTACCTGTCCCCTTACCCACAATTTCTGGTGATTACATTTACATATAAAATAGCCATCTCCTTATTCATTTACTTGTCTACCCCAATTTGATTGGTCCCCATCCTCGTCTCCATCCCCATAGCAGTATTACCCTTGCATCAGCTAACCATGAATTTAACCCAATTTGATGTTATGGCGTCCCCATCCTCGTCTCCATCCCCATAGCAGTATCAGTACCCTTGCATCAGCTAGTAACCATGAATTTAACTTTCTGTATTACTAGTGTTTAATTATTTTCTTTGATAATATTCTATGTTCCACAGGGATGCATCCCCACCCCTAAAATTGGATCCCCATCCCTCACTGTGTTTCCACGAAGGCGGGATGGCAGGGGATGTGCCCTAGATGTCCCCAATTTTTCCCAAAAATCCAAAATGTAGAACATAAACATTTGTAATCTTTTATGCCTGCTGCCAGTGAGGTTTTGACTTTCTGTTTTTTTTTTTAAATTCTCAGCAGCTTGAACTTGAAGAGGTTCACACTTTCAGACTTTCTGATTTCTGCAGCAGTCACACAGTGTTCTAGAAATCACTGTCTTAATGAAATATACTGCTGTCATGACACATCTATTGCTGCTATACTGCTCTCATGATATATTTATGGCTGCTATACTGCTCACATGATATATTTATGGCTGCTATACTGCTCTCATGATATATGTATGGCTGCTATACTGCTCATGATATATTTATGGCTGCTATACTGCTGTTGCTATCTTAATTTTGATGTCACGCATAGTTAAATTTGTAAAAAATTGATTATCCCTATAAGTGTGTGTATGTGTACACTTCAAAATTCCTATATCTATCTATCTATCTATCTATACCCCCTGCTGTCCCCAAAAATGGCCCCTGAACTGCCATCCCTGAAACACAATGGAACATAGATAATATTAGATGATTTGATAATCAAAATAAATAATTCATTTGACAGAATATTATTAAGATTTTTTGAAGCTTTTCATATTGACCTTATCCATTTATATGTGCATGGCATGCATGCATATGTAAAATTTCATTGAGGGAAAAAAGCCAGATGAATAAACACTTGAGAGTTCTTGCAAATATTTTATTCCCAATATTAGATTTAAAGCTGTTTACAACTGGGTTTTATAGCTCATGTTTAACATTAGGCATATGTTCTGTTCACACAATGGAATTTCTGGGAATTTGCATAACACAGTTTGGTAGGTGTAGAGAGGTTTTCTTGTCATGTTTATGTAGATTGAGGCTTAATACTAGAATGATATAATTTTCTGCATTAAAGATTTGTTTATAATAACTGTGGTAATCAGTATCATGATAATTCCTTTCTATGTTATAGTGATGCATCAACTAATTTACAGTTTTTGATATGCTTCACAAACATGTGTCTAATATAAGCAAAAATGGGCAGGAAAAGAAAAATGCGTCGGTGGCTTTGTTGTACTTGTTCAGTCGATGATGCTCCTGAACAACCTGAGAATCAATACTTAAATGCAACAAAGCCCTTCCCAAATGGTAGGCTATTATACTGTGCATCTCTTTCAAAACCAAATTATCAGATGCATGTTTAGATTTTTTCTTTATTATGATGCCATAAAGTGGTTTGTATAGTCACACTTGTGAATTGTAAGGATTTTAAACTTTTTGTATCTTTCCTTGCAGACAGGGATCTTATCTTTTAGTTGGCTTGAAATTGTGACCTTTTTGCCCCATTAAAAAAATCTGAATAAGCTATGTAAGGCTTATTTACATTTGGAATCTTTTTTTTGGATTACAGTAAACAAAAAAATCCTAAATTTAAGCTCATAAATATCATTTTCTGTCCCGATATGCGCTACATTCTGAGAAGGGTTTGGAGGGTTTCACTTGTTTTTGTCTTGTCTCTTACCTCTTCACAGATATGCAAAATTGTTATTTACAAAATATCAACACGTATTAGACCCAATGTATTATGATTTTAGAGCTAGTTGTGCCTAGCAAATTATATGGTTGACAGTTTGGACTTTTGAAGACTTTAGTTAAGGTGATACAGATGACTGTCCATGTGTGGTTTTTCCCATATATTCATTCTCATTCTAAACATAAATAAGTCACAAACCTCAAATCTCCCTTTATATTGCAGCCAAAAATTCTAAATTCTGGATGGAGAAGTAACCTTTTGTAAGGATGAACTAGTGAATTATCAACACAGAAGAAATTGAAACAACTGTAAACAACAATTCCAAATCAGACACAAAAATAGTACTTTCTGTAAACCCATAATTATTTTACAGTAATTCATTAAACGTAGAAAAGGTCCATTATTCAGGTTTAGGTTGCAGATCCCCCAAAATTGCAGCATCTACTCCTTCCTACACCAGAAGTTTTAACGGGAAGTGTGGTCTAAGAAATGATTCCAATTCTTTCTAAACTACTCATGAAAAGATAAAAAAAAACTCTTATTTTCAGAAATACACATAGGGACATGATTATAAAATTTTCCTGAGTATCTCAACAAAAGTAACAAACAAAGGTCCACTCTGTCATGCTTAATGACAAGGGTTTGTTTTCCCTAGTGGTCCTATAATTCTGTGTCATAAGGTGGCACAGCAGGCTTCATAGATTGAGACTAACCCGGTATTAACAAATATGATTGCTTGTATTTTGTGATTTTTTTGAAAAGAAAAAGGAAGTAAAACCACAAACTATATTTCTTTCCTCTAATTTATGTATCAATTGTTCTCTTGCCAAAACACTTTTAACACAACAAAAAATAGTACAAAAGAAAGATACATATTCTCCAAAAGATTTGTCAAAACACAAGAGCAAAGGGTAATGGTAAATTCTTGCTTTATGTTGATTCTTTTGAAGACAGATGCTCCTATGACACATTCAATAGTTTCACCTGATCTGACATCACTTTGTGATCAATACTGTTAAAACATCTCCATTCATTTGTTTCTTTCAAACATGATCAGATTTGTCTGAAGTAAAATTCTAATATCTTTTAGCTGTATTTCAAAATTGAGTACATATGTTATCATCCAACACTGTTGAACCCCCTAGTTGATATGGTAAGATGGGAGTATAATCATTATGGTTAAAACTGTACTAGTATAGCTTTGTAACATCTAGGGCTTGGGTGGGTTCTGCTGTTAAATACAAAAGATATCTGAACATAAATAGCAAAATTACATAGGAGAATTTACATTTATCATATCGATCATTTTTGGAGAAGTAAATTTTGCTGAAGTTAAAAACCTGTAGAGCGCATGGGCTTTCACACAAGTTTATGCAGTAGACAAGGCATTCCCCTCTATATGCTTTTACGTTTGAAATGTGTACCCAAAGGGATGGCTCCCAAGAAAGGCTTTACAATCTCCTCAAAGAGAGTTCACTAGAGTTTCAATCAAAGAGGGATGTTTGAGCCACTTGGAAGGGATACCCCTCTCACAAGTGATGAACTTGTATCTTTTTTAACTCTTGCATTTATGCTTCTTATAATAGAGCATCAATGGTCTCTATTCATATATCTTTTGTTCTAGATAACTATACCTATGTTATAGCCATGGAGACCAGGAATATGAGAGCTGAAGAGACTAGGAGTATCAGTTATTTGACTTTGTTAGACAATAGTATACAACTAGAATCCTTATTTACCATTAGATATGCAAGGTGCATGTGGTGAGATGGTAGTCAACTCATTGATGAGGGAAATTTGTTACCTGATGGTAGCTCATCGAGCCATATTCTGATTGGAAGAATCAATAAACAAAGCTCTACAAAGAAGAAGCATGGTAAGATTATGATCATTTTTAATTTTAGTACTAGAAAAAATAAAGGTTAGTTTGTTTGCTGCTTGAGAAGTTTATTTATTTATGTGTGGATGAAGTAGACACTTGTCAATATAGTAGGTGTGTTCAGAACATTAGCAAGTTCCAAATTGTTAATCCTTGATGATTTTTGCAACAATATGTGACCCTAAACCTTACTCAATTTAAAGTTGGAGTCATTTATATCTAAATTTTTATTTGCTTCCTATTACAATAATGTATTCATTTTCTCTCATGAGTTACTTTGTGTGTTCATCCTTACATGTTACGCTTATTAGTGGGATGTGAGTAAACAAGAGGATATCCATTTGAAACCAACTATTGAAGCAAGGAGGTTCAATTTATATGAGAAGATTTGGTCTTGAATTAAGATGATATGGATTCCCGATACTTTTAATGATGTGCATTAAACCATTGGATTCATCTGTGAGAAACTATGATCCGTTTGCATTTTGCAACAATATAGAGGAGGAAATAGATACCTAAAATGGGTTGGAATATTCATTTTAGTGGAATGCAAGTTACATCATTTGAAATTTCATAATAAACTTCTTCTTGAGTCTAATGGTTGATAATAGAGGATACATAAAGAAGTTGGGAATTTGGGAATGGGGATCTGGTGCTGCTTTTTACAGCAGAACCACTAAAAGGTTTGATGCTTATAGTTCCTTTGGCTTGGGCCTTACAGTTTGAAAATAATTTTTGATGGTGCCTTTGCAGAATGTTTAATGAGTCAGGCTATAAGTTCAGGATGTTAAGAATTATGTCAAAGTTATGTCATTGGAATCAATGTATATATTTTGGCATCTATACTATATTTTATTACACAACTTAGACTGAGGTTTATGGGGTTTTTGGGTGGAGAAAACTTGAAAAATTTCAACCACAATTTTTGTAGAACTCTATCATATTCATACTATTAAAAAGAGAAGCTACTATTAAAGATGAATTAAATACATAAAAAACTACTATACAATTACTACTATATGAACTTCAACTAAATGCCCCACAAATAGGCTTGGGCTGTGGGTTTGCTCCCCATAGGTTTCGGGTTTGACTCCGCTCCGGGGTTAACAGGTGGGCCTACTTGCGGGCTGTAGCATCCACCCGCAGGGGACTAGTCTCGCCTCAGCTTGCCCCTTGGGTGCCGGGCTGGGTTGCGGGGATGCCCCTATGCATAAAAAATAAAAATAAAAATATTTTCTTCAAACAACACATGCAAATTAAAATTTAACAGTCTGATACAAATTACTTGGCACAACCTACATGCAAATCTGATGATACTTTGAAACTCGATCTGCTCCTTGAGGGTGGTTTCCATGCCCAAGATAGTCTAACTGCCACGCTTGAAGGTTTCCATGTCCAAGTGCTGCAAGCTGCCGTACACAGCCATCGCACTCTTGAGAATTAAATTATTTTTGTTTTAATTTTTAAATATGATAAGTATCTTCCCTTTTACCCACCACTTCTTGTATTTTATGCTTTCATTTTATTCATTCCTCAATCATAGGCAATCCAAATCAGTTAATTGACAAGTCTGAGATAACTAAATCTGATCCATTCATTAATCATAGGCAATCTAGTTAAGTGACAAGTCTGAGATTAGTAATTACTAAATCTGACCCAGAGAAATGGCAGGGATGCCCACTCCAACTCATCCGCCCTATTCCATTAGTTAACTTACTTCTAACTAAAGTAATTGCAACCTATCTATCTGCTATTCCTATGCTGCCAGCCTCTCACTCAACACTATGGATTAGAGGAGTGGACCCTATGTTCCATTAAGTCAAAAGGGCACATTACATTATGCTGTAACATAATATACCCTGGAGCAATCAGTTCAAGTATTGTTTGTCTCTGCTAACCCTGCTCACCTCTTTGACCTGTGTCATCTGTTCTTCAATTACGCTAAATTGCTCTTTTCTTTTTTAATGTCCTCAAACTTGCCAATCTGGAATTTGACTGGTTCCTCATGCAAGCTAGTATCTGTGATAACAACCCAGTAATAAAAATCTGGCACATTGATGCTGGAAGATATTAATGTGTCAAACTCATCTTTACAAATCAAAAGCATGGTAATTATTCCTGTGGTTTATTAAAACTTTGCATCTCCCTATCTCACATATCTTCTCCCACTTGTTAGACGTATCGTGGTCTAATATATCCTTTTATCGTTTTAATATCATACTAGCAATTGGACCTATAGGTTCAATGGGCATGCTGATAGTTTCTAGAAAAAAATGTGGAATTTGTTAGATGTATTTCATAGAGTTTTAACATGTTTGAATTATTTTGTTGTTGCCAGCTATATGTTGTCTACACTGGCCTTTGCATGTTTTCTTTTTTGCCTACTTGATCATGCATACAGAATGTATGGAATGCCTAGTTAATTTAGGAGTTAGTATCACTACTATTACCATTATATTTTCTGGTATCTACTCTCTTCTCTTGGTGTGTTTAAGCATGATGGTACGATCTAATTGGAATAAAATATTGGTAGTCTAGGTTTTATTATGAGTTTCTACCATATATTCTGATGGCATCTGGATTGTATTGTGGATGGACGCATTTGTGAATTGGCTCCTTCCTTTTATAAAGAGGATTAGGCAAGGGCTTCCATAACCTATTCCTATTCTCTTCTCTTGGTGTGTTTAAGCATGACGTTATGGTCTAATTGGAATTCAATATTGGTAGTCTAGATTGTATTACGAGTTTCTACCATATTTTCTGATGGCATCTGCATTGTATTGTGGATGGATGCATTTGTGAATTGGCTCCTTCCTTTTATAAAGAGGATTAAGCAAGGGCTATCATAACCTATTCTAACTTCTGAGATCATTGTAGAATGCCAGTTAAGTAAATGTTATAAATAGTATTATGGTTCTACAGTAAGAGTAGTGAGTACTCTTGGACCATAAGGTACTAGGATAGAGTATGAGGTAGATTTAGGGTCATTGTTAGTTAAAATTTCTCTCATCTTACACAATAAATTTTAGTTTCTTTGTAAGAGTTCTATTTGTATAGAAGCTTATAAGACTTATCATGTGTAACCCATGAGATGATTATTTTTAGCATGGTGCCTTTCATAGTTTTTGTTTATGAGGGATGAATCTGAATTTATTTTAATTTTAGTTATATTAGTTTTATTCCTTTAGTTTCTTGAACTCTTTTAGTTGCACGTGATGGTGACAATATGTGAAATCAAATTCAGGTTATTAGTGTCCTGAAAATGCAGAACATTAGTAACAGCATCTTATATTCATTTGACTTTGAATGACTATTTAAAATAAGCCAAGTAAAGTCTAGTCAATATAATGAACTTCAAAGGGAATTAGTAGTGTTATATTAACTCCGTCATCTTGAGATTCAGTGTTTCTATGCTTCAATTTTTTATTGTGGAACGACATTGTTAACCAACTTTTGTTGTAAATGTGATTTTTTAGAATATGTAGCGTGTTTACATGATAAGGCTTTTTCTGCAAATGTAGTATACAGTTAGAACAATTGTCAGTCTGCTGAACAGCAATTAAACACTAAGATTTGACAAGGGCATGCAACTGAAAAATATTTAAAAGAATAGCAGGTCAGAAAGGTTTTATTCGCCATTGTATAGTTTAAGAGTAAACTAAACCCATAGTTTGTTTATATTTGTGCTTCTATATGAACTGTATAAAACATAGAAGACCCAAAATGTCTTGTCAACAAAACAATCCTAATTTATATCTGTATTATTTATGTAAACCAAACTTATACAATTAACTTTTTCCACAACTATTTTTATCCTTCAAATATGTGCTTAAGATTTCATCCTAATAATCCTCCTTGGATCATCAGATGGCAGTCCAGAAGCTAACTTTACTCCCTTCTTTTGTGAATTTTTTTCTAACTTCTCCCTTGTATGTAATAATCCAACTAGTAAAAAACAAACTTCTCATTAATTTTACTCTTTCTCATTTCTCAAATTTGTAGGACAACTGCACCCCATTATCTTCTTTACATTATAGAGAAGAAATTTGCATAATCGTCTAAAGTGGCTCTAATAAGTCTTGTATGGAATGGTGTACATGCAGTCCAAGCCCTCAAGAAATAAAATACTTCTCACGTTGTTCAGTTATCTGAGCTCCTCCCACAGACATTTCCATCTTACCCAACCATTTATTTTACCATATAGAGGTAGGACTGTACACATTTATTATTCATAACCAGTTTGATCTCTGTGAAAGTTGTGTTTGATTATATAACTATTTCACATCAAATAAACTTTAAGGCAAAATATGTGTTCATTTACAACTTTGTATCCAATCAAAAGGAACCTTGGCCTTTACTTGTGATTGCCAGTCATGTAAAACAAAAGAAGAGATTTCAACTTATAATAAATGAAAGTGCTTCCTGTCTGACAACTAATGTTCTTTTAGTTTTAAAAACAATTGTCAGGATATGTACTAGATGCTATGTTATTCCAAGTCTAGTATAAATAAAATTATGTGAATGAGTTCTACTATTTTAATTGTGTTGTCCTTTAGCTAAGCTACCATGAGTTGGAAGAATCAGTCCATAGAAGTCACCCTGAGTTCAAACCTGGCCCGGTTGCACCTCCAAAAATTTAAACCTTGATAGATGAATTGATCATGGAACATACCATCATCCTCACTAATTCAAGTACAACCCTTAAATGGGTGGCAATTTTTAATTGCACAGCAAGAATTAAAATATAAAGCAATCCATTCAATGAAGACGGACGTTGACAAAGTTAAAAAGAGGTGAAATACAATTAAACAACCATTGTAATTATAGATATTCAATTTTCAACTCTGTTTGTTGTACCCAAACCAAATTTTTTTTTGCTTCATTAAGGCATTTTGCATTTTAAAGTCTAAACCTTGCTAAAATGTTGTGAAACACAGTTTTGGGCAATGTCAAACATGGAGTTTTTGTCAATAGTTTGTCAGTCAATGTCAGTTATATTGATCAAAACCTGAAGCAGAGACTCAAAATGAAGATTTTCACGATGGAGGAGCATCTCACGACGGCATTTCATATTGCAGACGGTCATTTCAATGATCGAAACAGAGTTTTTAGAGCTCAAATCAGTGGAGATTTTTCAAAGGAAACGAGCTTGAGCAAATACAAGTGCATGTACGGGCTCAGGAGAAGAGAAGAGTGAGCAAGGGTTGTGTAGTTTGCACATACCATTAATAGTTTGGGATGAAAAGTAATAGGATTCTTTTGATTTGTGAAGACACCAATCACAGTAGAAGACTATGGGGAAGATGAAAATGTGGAGATGATTTCAAATATTACACAATATAAAATAAAATATTAGATTTATAGAGAAGCACATTTTGGGTATCTAGAAATAGCATTTATGGAGCTCTGTTAGAGAAATAGAGTGGGATAGGAAATTTTCAAGGCTCTAAAACTAATCTTTACTTGCAGCTGTGGGATCACAGAGACATTTTTTGGCTGCCAAGCTGTTTTAGATTCTTGCCATCCACACACCCTTGGAGCAGCCCCTGCCCTTAGGATTTGCCACCTCTGGGAAGCAGTGAAATGTGCATATTTTATAGGAGCAATTGCAAATTATTAGAAACACAAATAATAAGATTGTTTCAAATTGGTATTATTCATTATTGCATAAAGGCATCAACAACGAGACATGAAGGATTCAACTTTTACCTGAAGTGATTGTGGAGGTGTTCATTTGGTACTCGTGACCAAACAAATGCAATTTGGACCAATATTAGATATGTGCAACCAAACATTTTTTTACAAAAACAACAAAATGAAAGCAGACTTCTCACTGATTTGCTTCCACGTGATCCATATTAAATATTAAATGTAATATTAATGGTCATCTTAACGTTATTTACTCTTTAGTTAGTCGTAAGTTAACTTGTAGTTAACTTACTCTTCAACTTTCGTTTGCTTCAGTTAACGTTTAGTTAACTCTTTCAGTTTAGCTTTAGTTTGCTTTTAGTTACGTTTAGTTAACTCTTTCAATTAACTAAATCTTCTCCCTAATTTGTAGGGTTTGTAAAGTCTATAAGAGCAAGGCTCTTCTTTAATAAAATTACTTTGATTATTTACGAAATAAACATGGTATCAGAGTTCTAGGTTCCAGAACCTGATTAGTTTCATGAAATTTTAAGAGTTTTATCT